>LR737384.1:20174158-20246723 GCA_902655005.2 Marronus borbonicus
AAAAAATATTAAATTGCATTAAATAGCAAGAGAAATTAAGCAAAAGAAATATGAAAATAAATGCAAGCAAAACATAAGTGAAGTGTGGGGAAGCGAAAGGTAAAAATAAGTATAAATATCGCCGGAAATACTCCGGGCAAGTAGACTGTTTTAAATACTCGGAGTAAATAAGTCAACGGAGGAATGAAGGAAGAAATAAACGAGAGAATAAACAGCGCAGCAAAAATGAACCATGCTCTCCATAAGGCATTTACTAGCAACAAAGAAATAAGTAACGGCACAAAAATGTGTATGAGTAAAAGCTGGGTACTGAATAACAGTTTAAAAAGTAAACTTGTAAAGTAACAATGGAGATGAGATATTTAAGAAGATTAAAAAATGATTTCCTTCATTCATCAAGTAAAGAATAAAAAGTGAAAAGAATTAAATATAGAGCCTCCAACAAAGACAATCGAGAAATAGCAGCTGAAGTGGTTTGGCCATTTAATATGAATGGAAGAAGAAGCGAGACCAATGACTAAAGGAACAAAAGGGTGACTCAAGAAACCCCAGAATAGTGCAGTAGAGGATATATTGGAAGAAAGACACATGGTGTGGCACGAAGCAAGCAAGTTCGCAAAGGACAGAAAATTGCGAAAAGAAAAAGTTTGCATAAAGACTGAATAATAATTATCTTTACACCTAGGAAGCAAACAATACTAATTCGTTAGTTAATATCGAACTTGCTACTAAACTGGCACAGAGCTCTATCTACAGACTCTGAAACAAGCTCCATCAACGTAAAGTGATTAAAATGTCACAATGGAAATCCTAGCAAGGAAGAGACAGGCTGATAGACTGAGAGGAGTTCAGACATGATGATTTACGACTCGAAAGCCTCCACTTGACTGCCTGTCTGCGTTTTATGATAGAATCAGAACTGTTATCCCTGTATTTCTTGCTACATCTTTAAAGTCACCTTTCGAAAGCGATCAGCAGTAAGATAGCTGAGACTCTCCAGAAAGGATCTTGGCATAGTTATTGGTATTGGACACTGTCGACTAAAGAGACACCTCCTCAGGATGGGAATAGCCATAGGCCCGTCACATAGGGACTATCGAGCTAAAATGGGACAGCGGAGCATTTATTCGACAGAAAGACAATGTTAGGTGAGGAGAAGCAACACGTCATCCCCATTACGATGATTCCACTGTGCTATAACAGTGGTTTCGTTGTCGGCCTGCTATATAGAGAAAGTACATAATGAATCTATCGTTGTCTAAATGTCATTTCTCCTACGGGTTGTCTGTAACATAAATTATACTTTTGCTTACAGAAAACAGAAGAATAGTACCTACTCAAGAAGAGTTGGGCATATAGAAATACATTATTTAATAGGAAAAACTATAAATATAAACTGCATAAGTGTCTGCAAAGAATGCTCAAAGATTAGATGAAAATGGTGAGAAATTTTCGCTACTTTATTTGAATTAAAATTTACACTCTCAAAGTATTTTATAATGGACTGCCTTAACAATCTGAAATAATACATAAACATTATTTGCAATTTCATGTAGGATCTAACATAGTTACATACGAAAGAGTTTCAGTTTGTACCTGAAACAGAAATCAGTAGTACTAGTTTTAGAGTGTTCTGCTGTCAGACTAATAAACTATAATGTTATGGTTCTGTGTATATGTAGATCTCCATCCACTGATGTAAAGTATTTTTTAGAAGTTCTTGATGATGTATTATTAACAACGATTCAAAAGCTTGGTGGACATATGATTGTTTTAGGTGGTGACTACAAAATAGATCTAATTGAACCTACCGAACATAAGCAAAATTAACAAGTATTGAAATCGTTTAACTTGCACCCTATTTTCAACAAGAGGCACGAGAACCCCCGTTTCTTTAATTGCTTTGACCATTCCAAACTGAATCTTTGGATGGACGAGGAATTGAGAACTAAATGCAGAATAAAAAGACAACTGTATGAGGATGCTAAAGGTGGCTACATAAACTTTGGTCAGTAGAAAACCTATAGAAAAGAATTAGAAACATACATAAGTTACGATGGAAAAGATACAATACTATTCTAGATACTTTCAAATTGCTAATAATAAAGCTAAAGCAACATGGTCAGTTGTTCCTGAAATAAATAGTACGTCACGACAATCGTTTATTACTGATCTTTTTGAACATTGAACAACTACACACAGAGTCAGCTAATCCAATAGAACAAAGCTAATGGATACATGAACATCCATGTATCTCTCACATACAACATCTAATAAAATCTACAATGTAATTTTTACATTGAAGTGCACTTTAGCAGTAGGATCTGTTAATATTTATACCAAAGTTGTTAAATTTTGTGCTGAAGTACTTAAAACCCCTATTTCCAACGTCATCAATTACTGTTTTGATGTAGAAAGATTCCTAGAGTACTTGAAGAGGATACATATTGCACTTGTATGTAAGTTAAAAGGGAACCAATCAAACATCGTTAATTACAGACCTATTGTTTTCATTTGGAAAAGCGCTGCTAAGTAGGTAATTGCATTTTATTAAGTAAAATATTAAACTACTTAAACAATAAACGCATGTTAGCCGATGTATTTGTAAATTTTTCAAACACATTTGACAGTGTAGACCGTCGAACTCTGGTGAGTAATCTTGAGAAAGTGGGTTTTAAGGTACCTACCTACAACATTATTAATTCTTATCTCAGCAGCAGATGTTAGAATACGATATGGCATTGTATGGGGAAACTCATCCTGCAGTATCAAGATCTTCCGGCTGCAAAAGTTCTGTAAGAAGCATATATGGTCTGCACAAAACGGATATATGCACGAATGTCTTCGAGCCAAGGGCGTACTTATCTTAGCTTATTACAGCTTGCATTTTCATCTTTGAGTGTGCTTGCTTCGCGAGGAAGAACTTTAACCTTTTCCTTTCTCATCTGAGATTCCACATGAGTATGGTGCACGTGGTAACGAGAGACTTCTGCTAAAGTTTCCGCAGTCCACGTTGGCTAGTATCCACAGAGGAGTCCTAATTTGATCAACGAAAATCTTGCCAGTAATCAATTTAAAAATTTTATTTTCTTGCAGGAATAATACGTATGTAAAGTGTTGTTAACGATGTTCTTTACCTTTTTAAGTTTACAAAAAAATCAAGGTTACTTACATACTTATCTACTAATACCTGCTATATAGGACCTTGGATTAAAAATAAGCAAACTGGGTTCGAAGTGGTAGGCGTATTAAAGTGCTTAGATAGGTTGCTTCACTGCTTTTGGTTTACCAAGCTTTTAGATTGTTTCCCTTCATATTACATATGTAAAGCTCTATTTACTTGATTCTCGGATTGGTCTAAAATGTTTCTTTATATGTCATATACTAAATAATAACTCAAAAATTCAATGCATATACTTGCAGTTGCAATAAACATTACGATTTCATTATAATTCTTGCGTAAGTATTTTATCCAGAAATAACGGATCTTTCCAAATGCAGTATTATTTGCCAGAATATTCTCTTTAACACAAAGCAGACATCATAACAAGTAGAGCGCAACAAGTCAATTGCCTGGCAGTAGCGTCGCCACACTTGGTTAACCGAAATAAACGTGCGCGTTATTTAGAACAAAAAACAATAAGAGAATTTCTGAAACCGCAAACATAATATAGTAAACAACTTACCGAATATGCTTAGATGGCTGAAAAGAAATCCGAAAGTGAGGCCTTCAGCACCTATGTCATAGCGTACGTGTCTACAGTGGCCTCTTTGAGACCCGTCCGTTGCGGCATATATATCTGCTTATACGCAGAAAAAGATCATTCTACATCTAGCGATGTACTGAAAGTGGCGGTCTTTGAATTAATATAACGGATCTTCCGCAACACTATTGTTAAAAAGATGGCGTAACCTAGAAAAATCGACATTTTTACGTAGTATTAAATTTTCCTCTGACTGAAACACTTTTTTCGTCATTAAATATGTAGCATTGTTTGTAAGTGGTCAACAATTTCACACGAATCCCGTAAGGACAACGAAGTGTTTTGCAATTTATAATAAACGTTTTTAAATTTGTTGCAACTTGAGGATTTTGGAATTGCGGTCGACTTAGCCTTATTGCAACTGCTTCTTTAGCATCCAATTGTAAAACCACTAATTCGATATTTTCAAAATGTTGAAAATAATTGAATGCTGCTTCTAACCATGTACCAAATCGTCTAAGGTGGTTTCGGTATGTCAGGACATTGTGAACGAAACAGCCGAATACGTTTTGGTGATAAGAAAACCCGCTTTCGTCTGTGCTATCAATTGATCCACATCGGGATAACATTTTCGCCTTGTAGCAGACATTTCTACTACAAGATATAAAGCATGAAGCAGACATGTATAGCAAATTCCTGGGCAAAGCATAACCGCGGCAGCGTCGGTAACCATCACTAATACTTGCTTTGGTGAAATTTAAAAGATGTCTAGTGTTCTAACTAATACATTATGAACAGCTTCGGCAGTAAGGTCGTTATCATCAAGGTCATTGTCCGTGCTACAATCGAAACTACGGTTTTTTTTAATGTCTGTAGTTTCATCTATAGCTAGCCACAACCGTTAATTTTTTACTGCGGTTTTCACATAATTCTCAATCTTCTCGCGTACTGACAGCAAATACCTACGCAGGGTCTGCGGACTTGGTAGTTCCCACGTTGGATTGTATTTCTTCCAAAACGGACGAAACATTGTTTGTCCGGTTTTTGCAATCGGTATATTGCACGCACTTAACATCATCGTTAAATCATATAGAAATTGTTTATACGGAGTTCTTCCGATTTTTTTAAATTTGTGTGTTGCGCTATTACATGGTTCTTACACATATATTGTTTCCAACATAATAACTTTTTATCGCAAACTAAACTCCTGAATTCTTTACCATTATGTATTAAGTCTGGAAATTGTGTTTATCCTGTTAGCAAACAGATAAGATGATGCATCTCTACGTATTTTCAACATTTTCAACGTTTTCCATTCAATTCCGACACTTATCAGCTTCGCACTGCGATATGTATTACATACAGCACACAGCATAGAAGGTCGGCAAGTGCTGACATGTAAAGAAGCAGCTCTGTATCGCCCCAACCTCTCGCGGTTAAACACCACTGGAAGGCAAGCGAGAATGTTGCGCTCTAGTACGATTGATTAACTCAGAAAATGACAGAAAACAATGTAGAAGGAAGTGTGCCGATCATTAGCAATACTGCCTTCATCCTTTAGTATGTAAAATGAAATTTGTATCTGGTCGACCTGGTGTGTGGAAGGCATAAAAAATACATCAATACAATAAAAATGTATGTTAATGTAACAATTTCTTTTATCAAAATTGGTCCAACAAACGAGTTTAACATTTTAATAAATGGCTGTTTATTATAGAGTTGTACAAATACTTTGGTATGTAGACTGTATACAATAAACCGGTTTGTTGATATAAGTAGTATATTTATTAGTGTCTGATAAAGTCTGTTTCTCTTCTCACAAAGTAATATACTGGTATTTATCTTATTTATTATATTGATAAACAGGTTTCAATTTGGCAAACGTAGTTTATTGTTGCAACAAATTTATTAGCTAATATATTTGTTTTGGTGGTTTAAAAAACGAAATCAACGAAGGCGATTTATTGAATTTATTTTTTTTAGTATATTACTTTCCAAATAAAATTCTTAAGATGCCAGTTTTGAGTGACATATGGATATGAGGTATGGCATTACTGGTAAAGTGCAATAAATCAAAAGTGAATCCTTCGACTTCTAAAGACATTACCTTTCCATCAATCCTACAAAACTATATTTCAAACAGGTGGTCCCCTGACAGTTTATGGGTTATATGTTTGTGAATGTATTCTTCCCTAAAAACATATGTCACTTCAATATTTAAAAGCAACAACACAAAAACATTATATTGATATGTCCTCTGAAATGAAGTATCAATTTAATATAGCCAATTGCAGTCCTTTCAATGATCTATTTAATTTAATTTTGGCTTGTTATAGTAAAGTGTGGTGTGTGTCCTTTGAAATTCTGTTTTCTTCCTTCTAGAATAATATTCCAGGGAATTTTCTTATAATTTCTCTCCTGCAATTTTTCTTTGCCTTTTCCGTTCATTTTCTGCTTTATGTTCGTCTCGCCTTTTTTTTTTCATCTAAAAAGGATTGTGGAACTGGAATTGTGTGTTGCCATTAGTGACCAACGACGCTAACATTGCAATATTTGATTTGTATGAGATGTAACACTTTCCGAAGTATCGCCTTTGAAGGTCTCGGAAACGAAATGATTTTCCAAAATTTAGATGGCAACGCAAACGCTTTATTGAAAAATTTTGGGGCAGAGAGAGATCGAAATTGTTATAGCGTGTAAAAATTTGGATACGGCATCGATAGCCATTGACGCCCACTATGAACGTGCGTCACTAATAGAAGGTAAAATTCGTGAAAAAATAGCATCGTTACTCTTAGAATTGAACCGTTTACTACCACGCCACGATCTAAATTCGTCCATACTTGAAACAACAAGAGCACATGTTCGGAAGCAGAGAACGCGTCGAGATTTAATTTAGTGACTATAAAGTACGTGCATTAGTCGGTGATTGATTTTACAGAAATTCTGCAGAAGCTGAAAATGATCAACCGTTTTTACCGAATTCGTAAGGAAAATTAATGTAAGTAGGAATTGTGCACAATTACAGCTTATTACAGTTAATTAAATTAATAATGTTTAGTCCAGTGGTTGTTTGCACCTTACTCGTGTATTAATTTTTTGTGTGGATCGTATGAAAATATACTTTAAGGAAACGGAGAAAGAATTCAGTCATCTAGTCTTTTACATATATTTTTCTTGGAAATGTTTGTTTATTTAAAGAGAAGAAAGAGTTTTGCTTCGTCACCAACTCGGTTGCTATTTTCTTATTTGTTAATTGATAGAAGTATAAATTTTCTTTTCGCAACATCTTTGAACACGATTTTGTAGCATCCATTACATAGATTGTTTCCCTATATTCTACGCAGCAACTAAACTCAGCTAATTAACATTTGCCCCACAACAGTGTTTAATTCTAAATGTGTTCAGTATTTATCCTCTCTTCTAATTTTACGCCAGAACAATCGAAAAAACAATGGAAGTGGAGAAATATTAGGCAGCTGTTTTACATAAAATATTTTATTGTTCGCAAATCAAAAACAACTAGTTATTAGCTGTAGCTATTTATAGCTAATAATATACCTTGATGAGATTACATTTGCAACAATTTTATTAAACAGTAATTTTTTAAATTTAAATGCAATTTCCTGTGGAAAACGAAAAAAACTACACTGTACTTATGACATTTTATTGTAGAAATTGTACCTATAATTAGAAAATATTTATAATTTGATGGTAAACAAATATGAGATATTTGGCCCGGTATGGATGTTTTTGTTAATCGCTATTGTATTTGGGGCGTCATTGAACTTACCTATCTATTTATAAAATAGGTATAAGAAAAACGTTTGCGCGTAAAGATGTTCCACTTTCGTTTTATTTTTATTTCCCTTCAAGATGTTTAAAAATAATTCGAAAAAAAGAGTACTTGCTTGTATATACATGGTACCTACATATACGCTCTTAATAATAGAAATAAATTACTTCGTTAGTTCCAAGAGGCACTCCGTATCAATTTTTCACATATAAGACCATGAAAAACTTTCTGTAAGAATTAGTGGCATTTCCTGTAATCTAAAGAGGTGTTATATTTAATTGCATTGTTTTCAGGAAGAATATGAACAAATTTCAGAAATAAACAACTCAGGAAACCTTGCTTTGTTGGGATAGACTATTGCAATTAAATACAATGCAATTGAGAAGAAAATTAAGCAATAAGTCGTATCAAATTCCATTTGAATACTCATACGATTCAGTACAGGCTTTCAACATGTTTTATAAGGGAAGCCGCAACACCGGCTTTACTGAGTTGGAGTGCCTTATGAGAAAGAGTTAATTCATTTTTATATTGGTTGCAAGTTTGCGAGGTAAAGCAATATTGGCGGTTGTTCTCTCAAAAGTTCTTTCATGCATTCTATGATCAGCGAGGGCGGTTCTCTTTTCGCTGAGTCTATCTAGCAGACTGCGATATTTTGAAACAAATTTTGCTTGACATTTTAACATAGTTGTTTCCAGCTATAATTCCAGTGAAAGTTGTCAAACATACTTGAAGGCTTTTAAAATACATAATTAAGCCTTTTCTGAAGAAATCATAGAATAGAGAAGAATATCGTCAATCGAGTGACAAGTCGTATTCCTTAGCTACAATAAAGAAAAGTGGTGTAATCAATTTTAACGTGGTTAGAAACGGCAGTTACCGGAAAGGATATCGGTCTTGTAGGAAACATGTTTGCAGAGGGGCAGTATGTTTATTTTTATTTTCTTTGTTTTGTTTTATTTTATTTAGGGCACTTACAGGGGAAAAAATCCCCAAAAAACAGGCCACAGTACAAGCAAAAAAAACGGCATCGCTAACTGATAACATTATTACAACTAAGTACAAAGAAGAAAATACATTATAAAGACTATCATACTAGTTATTGTCACAGTTGCACAATTGACGAAAAGCAAATAATTTAAAAGCAGGTAACGTTTCAAAAACTGGTCACAATTCGAGAACATCTGCATAATACACCAAAAGGGCGAGGACTGGACCAGTACGTTTCTCCGCTGTGATAATGAGAAGGTGTCTGTTTGATGATGGGATATGAAGGTCAAGAGAATATAACATTTTTGGCGAATTATAATGATTATAAAGCAGAGTGATATCTGTAATAATACACCGTTTGGCTAAAGATAGCATATTTAACCTTTGAAGACTGACGGTATAGGATTCTTCACAGTGGACAAAATTGAAATTTAAGTATAGAATAAAATTCTTCTTTACAGACTCAAGTCTGTCTATGTGCATTTTAAAATACTGAGCATACTGAGCTGTAGTATTCCAGCCGCCACAAGATCAAGGATCTATACAAAAGAATTACGCAATTAGAGTCAGTCAAATCACGACGACAACGCATCAAAAAACCTAAAAGTTTACTGGCATCAGATACAATGCTCTCGAAGTGGCAAATAAAACTCATCATAGGGGACGCTCAGGTCACACATCTGGGTCACTCTTGTTAGGGTTTCGCCATTCAAGATGTAATCAATGACATTGTATTGCATTAAGTTCAAGTACATTTTATTATTGTGCAAAATAATGCATTTTTCGATAAATTTTTAAATTGTCAGCATACAGTTTGAAATTACTATTTGGGAAACATGAAGATTTATCATTAATAAGTAGAATAAAAAGCATTGGACTCAGGTGTGAGCCCTGGGACACGCAGCGAAACGCGACACCTCACCGTCGCAACCGCCGAAGATCACCTCGCATACCACTGGTGTACAAGTTATTGATTAAAATATTGTGGTCAACAGTGTCGAAAGCCTTCCGAAAATCAGTGAACACTACGTCCACCTGCATAGCATCATCCAGCGATTTGAAGATTCTGTGTACGGTAGTAAATTTGTAAGTACAGATTTATACGGCATAAAGCCATGTTGTTGCTGGTGATCGGTTATCAATTTCTCAAAAACTTTAGCCATTATTTTCGGAGGTTAGACGATAATTGCTAATAATGTTCTTTGATCCCGACTTGTTTGTTGGGAGTAATGTAAACTATTCTTCAGATATCAGGAAAGCTACCTGCTTGTAAGAAAACATTAAAGTGGTTTGCACAGAGATATGGCACATGTTACTGCCCGGAGTATTCGAGCGACCTTAAAGATTAGTGTGAAAACAGTTGACACCATTTTACAAGCAGTTGATAGTACGTAAGCCTTGTGCTCTTTCGACTCTCCACAATTTGACTCCAGTTCAAAAAGAAAACCATGAGATATGGTGCAGATCTACCCTGGATGGCTTTGACAATGTATCGTCTCATTTGGTGTACATCATGATGGGTTGAGACGTGAGTATACTGCTCATAATCCAGAGAGAAAGCAGCAGTCCAACAAAAATTGCCCGTGAAACAGCCCGAACCAGAAAGATAGTCGCTACATTTTTTGGAATAAGAGGACCTGTTACTACTGTAGCACTGACAGATCGTAGCGCCGCTGAGCTGAATGGTACACTACCAATTTATTTGCTTGTCTCAAATTCTCCAAAATGTTCGCGAAAATCATCCAAGGGAAAGGATCATCTTACACTAAGATAACGCTCGGGCGGACACTGCCGATCGAACAACTGAGTTCTTGAATGCCTAAAACATTAAAATAATGGGTAATAGTCCAGAGCTAGCAGCTAATGATTACTTTTCATTTCCGCGTGTATAGAATACATTTCGGGGTTTATGTTTTACATCGGTCGAAGCAGCGGTTGACGCATTAAAAATGAAATAAATAATCTAACCCGGGAAGATTGGAGAAAATGTATCGAAGATTGGTTTTCACGGATGCAAAAATGCATTGAATGCATTGTAAATAAATGTGTTTCGTCAATAAATTGTGTAGTACTTTACTAGGCTCAGCGGAAATGTGAACAGCGCTCGTATACTAAAAAAGAGCCAAGCCATTAATAATATACAAGAAAAGCCAAACTTCAGTACCGTCTTTCTAATTATCCTGGCTAATATAAATAAACATTATCTGAATTTAGTGATTGTATTTAATTCTACTCACGTGGATTTTTTTTTAAACAAAATTATAAGAAAACTATGGATTATTCTGGAATCATAATTGATTTGATTAACCATGTGTGTGCAAGAATTTTCGAATACCTTATCTAAATTAAAGGTGAACATTGGACAAAGCGAGGGAAGACTATAAAAATCTTTTCTCTAAAATAGATCTTTCAAAACCCTTAACGTGATTTATTATTGTTAATTTCATACGTGCAAAAGTATCGGGGTAGACTACGCAAAATCAACTAATTTCTAAATGCAAAATTGGAAATGTTATTATCTTTAAAGAATATGGAACGTGTTAGTTTGCAGCAGGTTGTGGAGAATCCTCAGGGCAGGAGATCGTGTCAGTTTTCCCCCTTTATTTCTGAAAACACCACCGTCACTAAAAGATATTGTTCGTTTCGGTTAATTCTTATATTGTATCGAAAATTATTAATAATAATATCAGTAAAGAATTTAGGTGTCCATAAGGATTATTTTAGGCGAATGTAAAAAATGTTAGAATTGTAAGAGCCATACATTTTATTTGCTTAAATGAATTTTGTATTCTTTTTGGCACTTCCTTCGACTATTTTCATTTGCAAAGATCCTACTAGTCTTTATTAATTTTTCCAGGTTATTTGTGAACGGGCGTTAACCTTTACAGTTAAAAATGTATTTTTCTCGAAAACTGTAAAATATTTTGGGATGATGCCTCATACACTTTTCATAATGATTAACAACTACTAATATTTAAAATGTAAAGATCTATTTTTGATGCGTTAACACAATTATTTGCAAGTGAGGCAAACGATCAAATAACTGAACTTTGAATGTTTGGCTAAATTATGAGGGATAGACGAACAAGCGTCTTTCGAATTTTCTTAAGCATTTCTGTGCGTTAACATTTTAGATCGTACATTGTTAGAGCAATTTTCTATTATAAGTTGTATGCAAATATGTACGTTACCCTTTGCAATTGATAAAATAACCAAAAATATTTGAAGTTTCAAAAAAAAAATTATTTCTTGCATTATACGTAGTATCTGATGAATTCGATGTAGGACATTTTGTTTTATATATAACAAGTTAAGGGCAACTGGCTTCAACATTCGTGCATAATTCAAAAATTACATTCGCTGTCTAACTTCATTAATACATCGAATTATGACATAATTACTGTATGAGACTTGGGTAAATCAAAATGTATCTGATGACATAGCTAATGTTGCTAATTATAAACTGGCTCGTAGGGACAGGGGATCTCATGGTGGTGGTGTTTGCATTTAGTATCGTGTGTCTGTAATTGGCTGAGTGCCTCAAAGCTAGTGCCTTAGGGCACTCCGCACTATATTAGCTCCTTTACTGTTGACGCTATTCATAGTTTCCTTCCACACTTTCATATCACTTACAAAATGCACATCTATGCTGATAGTATGCAACTGTATCATTTTTTTCCGATTAACGACTCCCATCGCGCTGCTGTTGTGGTAACTGATGACGTAGATAGAATATCTGATGCCGCTGCTAAACATCCCTTGCTGATCAATCGCTCTAAATCAGTAAAGCTCGCTTTACGATTGACAGTGTCGACTTGCCTAATAGGCCAAGAATTTGGGTTTGCTTTTGGATACTCAATTCAAATTTGAGACTTACGTGCATGGGTGCCTAATGGCGATATATTTGCTACTAGACGTAATCCGTGTGATATGTTGGCTTCATCGCACTTTTGCTTTTGTAGTGAGCTGGATGGTCTCTGTACCACAGTTTCTTTGGTGCAGCGTATACCAAGAGTTTAAAACTCTTGTTTACGCCTCATATTCAAGATAAGAGAATTTGAACATGTTTCATACAAATTAATTGATTTGTTCAGTTAGCATGTCTTCTACGTAAGATTATTGCCAACAAGCAACCCGTGTATCTTTTCATATCTTTTCAGACATCAAAGAAATCTTTTAAGTACATGTTGCAGGCATTACCAGGGATTTCTATATTATTTTTCAATATTGTATAGTCCTAGACACAGAATCAGTATTCAGTTGGTTTAGGTACACATTCTCTTCGCCCATTTTTTTTCCAAATATCTTTATTATTGTAAACATGTTCACATCTACTTGCATTAGAAATAAACTTATTGCTATTATCATTAGGAGAAGCACATCCCTGGAACAGTTTGGACAGGATTTGCTGTTGGTGGAATAAAACTGGTTGCAGATTCAGTATATAGACCACCTACTAACACGTGCTTTTGTGATCATCTGGAAGAACAGTTTGCAATTGTTGGGAATAAAAATTCCGTATGTCTGGAAGATATTATTATAAACTTATTCAACACAAATGGATTACAGAAAAAATAAGTTTCATTCTATATGGTTCTCTAGGCTTGTTGCAATTAATTGATGTTCCTACGACGCGCTCCGCTATTGTTAATTTTTTGCTTAACGTTATTTTAGTTAATGATCGCAGTATTTAAGGAGGATAGTGTGGCAGACCATGAGTCTATTTATTTTTGCACATCGAATATGCCGTCGTGGTTGACTGATAACGTTAAACTTCTGATGCGGCTTAGGGGAAGGTTTAATAGGTCTACACAGACTAATACTACACAGACGATCAAAAAAACCTATTTTGACTTCACTTTTGATAACTCTAGACCTCACGGATAAGCGGATAAGATAAATATTGAAGAATCTAAACTAGTCTAAAAGTAATGGTGAAACTCCGATTAATTTAGTGTTGAATAATATCGAATCTGACCCGTTACGGTGTGGTTTTTATTTACTCAATAAATTAAAACTATGATTGTGATGAATATTACTTTAGTCCAATTGACACGCATAAAATTTAGCTTGAGGTTGGTTTTTACGTAGGTATCATCAAACCTTAAAAGTATTATCACTTTTATTGGGGTGTGATGGATTGGAAACCTTGGACCTGCTAATTGATCGGCGCGCTCTCCCGACCTATCACGCATGGACCTCCTCTTGTGAAAGTTCTTAAGGAACACCATGTATAACTAGCGATATACAAGAAGGCAGGTGTTTAGTGAAAATACAAAATAGTTAACCACACCCTGATGCGCAATTTTCTTTTTTATTATGGCATTTGCGTACGTAACACATTGAAAGAAGAGGAAAGACGAGGAATAATTAACATACGTGTCCTTAAAAATTAATCAAGGAGGAAATTAGTATCATGATGGGGTCGGACCGACTCGTCTCGTCCTCACGGCATGAAATATTTCAGATGCGGGCAGGGCTGGACTTTTTTAAAGTGGGACGCGCGTCCGGTCCGTCAAAACCGTTTGGCCCACTAACAGAGTTTGCTGTTAATTTTGAACATTATTTTTTGAAATACGAGGTTATTATTCTAAAACTTTTGTTTTGAGAAGACGTAGTAAATATAAATTTAAATTTAAATTCATTAATGTGCGCTAAGTACATTGATAATTTGGTACCAAATTATTTAAAAAAAAAACGATTTAACCATTTTTAATCATTCTTCCCTCGTTTCCTTTGCGTTTTGTCCTTCGAAAAGAGCTTTCTTTGTAGGTTCTTAAGTCGGTATTCAGGGCCTATACATGAACTAGTCATCTTGCTCTATAGGTTATTACTGTTCGTGTGATATTAGTATGTTGGTGAACATCCATGACTTTCTTATCGGTTCGTCTTCTCCATTGTCCATCTACATCTTTTATACTCCCAAATATATTTTAAATCTTTATTCTCCAAATTCCAATTTTTGTCTAATTATTTTTGTTAAGGGTCCACGCCTCACAATTATAGATGACTGTTGTTCGGACTATGATTTTGTATATTCTTATTTTATCATATATTCACCAAGTTAGATTTTACCATTTTTATCAAAGCCCCCATCGCTCTACTTTCTTAAGCCGGTCTCTTAACTATTTCAGAATCTTCTTTATTCTTTTGGTAATTGTTACTCCTACATAGTCAAATTACTACCATTTCAAATTTGTCTTCTTTATTTGTTTTTCCCTAGTGAAACAATGTTATTTGTTGTTTTCTCCGCTGCTTTCATTTCTAGATATTTAGTTTTTTCTTCATTAATAAGTCCATATTGCCGTGGTAAATGAAGCCTCTTGTTTGTATACCGCTATCTGCGAATATACTTTCTAAGATCAAGTTAAACAGAATAGTTGATAATGGATCTCCTTGCCTTAAGTCTCTGTTCATCTCCAACTGCAATTTTTGCAATTCGTTTTGGTTACTTTCATTATTTTGTTATTGTTTTTCAACAATTTGAATTAATTTAGATCACATTTATAATTGATTTTCTTTTTCTTTGTAGTATTTGGAATTTTCAAACGTTATTATGAGTTATTCCATATTCGTACTAATTTACAAGCTCCACTGCAAATTTTGACATGCACTTTGCAATTATTTGCAAATGGTATTGTAAATTATAACATATACACTGTAATCACTTGAAAATGATGTATATTATTATGCAGCTTTGATAAATTCACATCATATGTCCCGATTAAAAACTACGTAAGAACATTTTTTATAAAATTATTACATTATGAATATAAAAAGTACCAAATGAAAGTCATTTTAATTCAGAGCAGGTATATATTGTTTAACTTAAACACTGAACTATGCTTCACTGAAATCTCTCACCTAATTCTAATTTAGGTTTTCTTAGAAACATAATAGATGTTAATATATTAATATAATTATCGCAATATTATTTATATAGAAGATCTAAGCTTGAAAATGTTTTACTGGAACATCGAATAACTATTAAGTTAATAAATACCTGCTCTGAATAAGCGGAATTCTATTTTAATAACAACGCGGGAATACGGGACAATGTAAAAACTACTTATGTGGTATTAGCTTGCCCCAGCTTAAAAGGTGTTTATAGCTGGAGAAGATGATTTGTTGTCAATAACTCAGTTTTTGTTATTTTTAACCTTTTTAGTATGATATCACTTTAACGTGGTCAAGAAGTCATAATACTCCGTGATTGCACCCTATCAATGTACTTTGTTAGAACATAAATGTTATGTTAAATAATAGCTTCTTTAACAAAAAAATAATGCTAAGATAGCTTAGCTTCCCCATGGTATTGATGAAATAATTCACGGCAAACGCAATAAAAGAAGAGAGAAAAAAATACACGGACATGTTTCTGCCTACCCAGCGTCATCAGCGTGGTTTCGAGAGTATTTTTCATATCTCTACCTTCTATCGCTGTTGCCTCACAGTTAATACCACAACTTTCAAAACGAGAAACTCGACATTTTTGGCGCTCTCTAGTGTTAAAGAAACGCATGCCTGCCGTTCAGGAAGCAGCGACATAAATCGGGTTTCCATCAATACCATGAGGAAGCTAAGCTATCTTAGCATGACTTTTTGGTTATTGTTTCTAGGCATTTTCTGATGTCAACAGCTTCTTTTGTTAAATCAAATTTACACTCAATATTCAAGCACAAATACACAGTAACTATCATCACCTCACCTTGTAATACCGCCAGCTCTGTTGTGTTGATATGAATATGTTTTAAAAGCTACATAAAGAATTACTTTTATGTGCATCTTTACCCTAAAATGTATTGCTGCAAATCATATTGTCACACAATAACATCTTTAACCACATATACTGGAACGAAACTTCTTGTAAGTTGGAGCAGACATAAGGTATTTTCAAATGTTAATAATTAAATAAAGTGAAATAATTAACACTGGCGGCACGAAACCGCGATTTACGCTGTCGAACATAATAAGTGTTTATAAAGAGGTATTTAAAGTTAAACACCTTTTTTTGTGAGGGAGGATGTGTGCACATCCAATTCAATCAATTTTGTAAATTGGCGTATAACTTTGCAATATTAAAGGATCATGCATTATTACAGTAGTATAAGATTTCATAAAAAAAATACGCTTGTAATGGATAAATCGATAGATTTGGTTCGTTGTAATCAAAAGGTCAGTCTACCCGAGGTTACTATAACTGAATTTATTATAAATAGGTTGCACTATATGCGTCTTACTTCAGTTTTGCTTTATTCCGTCACAAAATTAGCATTGACAAAATGAAAATCGCTACAAAAATAAAATATCAACAGTTCACTTTCATTTGCACAGGTTCCTTCTAACATAAGACAATTTAACGTGCTGTAGACTTTAAAATATTAAAGTTGGCTCGGGTACTACAGGAAGCAGTTCGGGTCTGAAAATATTTTACTATGGTAGGGCACCCTACGCAAAAGTTTTTGACATCATTCTTTCTAGATTTTTCGCTTTCTGGGTGTAATAGGAGTCATATTTTCTATTAAGTGAGACAATTTGCGTTCTATTGAAGTAAATATAACCTAGTCTACAATTCTAGAAATGTATTTTCAGAATTACGGCAATGTTTATTATCATTCTTAAAAATAGTTTTGCCATTGAATCAACAAGGCACCTACAGCAATTCTCTGCTTCTATTAATATGTATGTATGGACGTACATATTTCATTTATTTTTTCATTCATTCGTCTTATTTCGATAACGTGATTACCAACTGGCTTATTATCTGTTTTCCTTTAATTCAATTTTTAAAGAGTAAATTAATTCTCTTTAGTTACTCGAGTAGTTAATATGTAATACGTCTAGAAAATTTTACGGCTAACCTTTCGTTGAGTATTAAATTCGTCCTGATTTTAAAATTCTGTATCGTAGGAATTTTTGGCGCATTCAGAAATAAATGTCAACATTACTTCTAGTTTATTTTAGTCCAAGTAACAGAAGAATAATAAATGAAGCGCTGTACACAGTGGAACTATCTCGAAATCGACGTCAATTACTATTTTATTTTTAAGTGAAAAGTTGCTTACATTGACTATAGAAGGATTGTGTGATAAATACTTTCGTTAAGGAAGACAACGCAATTGTTTTGCATTTAGTAAATTTATTTCTCGACATAATCTTTTTGTAGCTTTACATATTTGTTAGTCCACCGATGCTCCAACCTTTTTAAGCCATCCAAATAATAGGATTCGTTGAATTCTGCAAAATCGGCTTATGTTTCAGCTTCTTCATTTGACGTGAACCACTTTAATCCGCCAAAGCATTTTTTCAAGTTCGGTAAAAGAGAGGTCACATCTAGCGAATATGGTGAATGGGGTACCAATGCTTACCGTAACGATGTCGGGCTGTCGCAAATGCCCATGAGGTTATCACTATGGTAAAGAATATTTTCTTCGCTATGTGGTGCGTTTTTTTCTTTAGTTCGGCGTCAAATCGGTTCAATAGATCAGCATAGCCATTGTCGCCATAATATTTTCGGCTGATGAATTTGTCTTCGTCGAGAAAAAACATTTTCGCCGACTGACCTTTGGTTTTCGATGTGTAGTGATCTATTGCAGCAGAAAGCTACACGTATTGCACTTAAACAGGTCCAAACATGGTGTTGAAGTTATCACTCGATTCCGTTCTTGATCAATCGTCGGCAGATACAGCATCCATCTTGCCAATAGCTTTTTCATACTCAATTTTTCATGAAGGATGTTTTGCATACATCTATTTGCGGTGCTTACCATATTAGCAATCTCTCTAATATTCACCCAGCGGTCTGCTAATACGATTAATCATATCGTCCGTAGTCATCTCAATGTCACGACCTAATCGCTCCTCATCAAAGAAAGACGTTTGTCCTTGTTTAAATTCATTAAACCAGTATCTGATGGTAGTCATCGGACATGCATGGTCCTTATAAAGTGTATTCAACTTCATTGTGATTTTTGCACACGTCTCCACAACAAAAAAATTGTTCCTTTTATATAATATATAAGCTAGTTCACTTTCAATGGCTCAAAACAACACTAACCAATTAATCTGTCCGAAATTTTGACCGGCATTGACCAAAGAGTTGCACTCACAGTAGCTAATGCTGATTTCGACAAAAAGCGCCATCTGTTTCCAAGTACAGTCACGGGTATGGAGGCAGTGTTATGGTAATTCATTGAATCGATTCGACGCTTGACTAAAGAGAAAACGGTCTCGCCTAGCAAAGAAAAAAATTTCTGCCATCGGGATACCACCCCGACCCACTTATCGGCAATTTCGGTAGCAAAACTAGTCCAGTTACGAATCGGTGCCTTATCCACCATATTCGCTAGATTGGGCCCCCTGTTATTTCTTTCTATTTCTTTTTCCACTAAAAGATCATTCTCAGGGTAATCTGTAAGTAATCTTTTGTCGAAATCAATAGCCAACAATAACCTAAATGTTCAGAATACTCATGTACGGGCCAAAGAAAATTCCCGATTACATATTTGTACAAACAGCCAATATTCCCAGAAAATTAATATTTTCGCTGGAATTTTTAACGAGAGAGTAACAGGGCAATTTGAAATTGTAGAAAATTTGACTTCAGATAGCTATTTAGAATGTCTGCAGAATAATGTCGGTCCTGCCTTGAAAGATGCAGTCCGTCCAGGTGAGGATATTTGGTCCCGGGAGGTTCGTGTTGGATTAAACGTTGGGAATGTTTAGATTTTGTATTTCCCAATCTGTGGATTGGATTTTTTTTTGTGAAGATATCTTCAAGAGTAAAATTCACACAAGAATACCCAGGAACATAAATTCATTAAGGGAAGCAATAATTCAAGAATATAATTTAATTACTGACAGATAGTTAGCTAATGCAAGGGCTTCATTTTACAGTAGAATTTATTGACTTGCTGAGAATGGTGGCTTATTCGAATATCCACTGTAATTTGTTAATTATCTTCTTGGTTGTTTTGTTACAATAATTGCCTTCATTTGCTATATTATGATGTTTTCTCTTATTATTATTGTGCTTTCATGTTACACTAGTTAGAATATGAATTTTTTAACAGGTTTTGAAATTGTTGATATACTAGAAATTGCTTTATGAAAAATAAATGTCCTATTAATATTTATGAAGATTTTGTTTGATTTTAACTAGCAAGTTAAGTTTTTGGTTGACGTTTATGGATAATTTTTGAAAAACAGGAAGAAAAATCACGTCTATTGCTACTTATTAGCAAAAATATACATATTTTTTAAATTGTGAAGGAACCAAAAACTTAGCAAAAAATGTAGAAACATATTTGTATGCAACATTTAAACAACTTTAGATTCTACAGTCTTTAACCAAAAAATATAATGCTAAGATAGCTTACGTTCCTCATGCTATTGATGGAATAATTCACGGCAAATGCAACAAAAGGAGAGAATAAAATACACTAACACACGGACATGTTTCTGCCTACCCGGCGTCATCAGCTTGGTTTCAACAGTATTTTTTATCTCTACCTTCTATCGCTGTTGCCTCACAGTTAATGCCACAGCTTTCAAAACAACAAACTCGACATTTCTTGGCGCCCTCTAGTGCCAAAGAAACACATGCCTGCCGTTCAGGAAGCAGCGACATAAACCGGGTACTGTTCTCTGAACCAACCCTCGAACAGTTCTCTGACTGCTTAACACGAGATAGCGACGCTGGTAGCGCTTTGGGAAATCGCACGTGTGAATATTCCGACAGGCTTACCATGATGTATATAGACATAATACATCAGAAAATGCCTAGAAACAATAACCAAAATATATAATGCTAAGATAGCTTAGGATCCTCATGGTATTTATGGAATAATTCACGGCAAACGCAACAAAAGGAGAGAAAAAAATACACTAACACACGGACATGTTTCTGCCTACCCGGCGTCATCAGCGACATCTCTCCTTTTGCTGCGTTTGCCGTGAATTATTCCACCAATACCTTGAGGAAGTTAAGCTATCTTAGTATTATATTTTTTGGTTATTGTTTCTAGGCATTTTCTGATGTGTTCTGTTTACCTACAGTCTGTGTCGGAAAATGATGGAGAGCAGGAAATCGCATAAAACTAACTTACGTGTTAAAACCCATGTTCGCATCGGGCCATCAACACCCGGTATACAGATATATGTTAATATGTGTGAAGCTAAGTTATACTTGCAGTCATTGAAATATATTGAAAGACAAAATAGAGCAATGTTATTATTAAACTTGTGTTTGTCAGAATGTTAAAATGGAAGAGTGAAAAGTTTATAAACGTTTGATACACACTCACACTGATATTCGCTGGTCGTAAGCCTTGGCAAGGAGAGGTAGAGGGTTTTCAAGGTGGGAAGCTCGATTTTATTGTAAAAATGGTTGTCTATAATACTGGTGTTGCCATTTATAATGTTAAATTTAGTGACAAATGATGTAATAGTTATCGTTATGGTATATATTACTTTTTATTCTATTAACATAGATTGTTTTGGTCTGGATGTTTATCGATATCTGAAAGAGATATTTTTAAGATGTTCCCTGAAACATATACCAATATTTCTACCAGTTTGTTCTATGTAAACTTTTTCAATATATGCGTAGAGAGTAAGCACCACTGTTCTTGTTTACGCGGTGTACCCTAGGTTTATTATTTATGAAAAGTTTTTGAGACTTTTATGGAGTTTATTAATTTACATTGAGCTATGCTTTTTTTTAAACAACCGTACTTCATATTTTCAATGTAATGATTAATATTCAGGAAGGTGTTATAGGAAAATAACAGCATTGCGGTACTTGTAATTTTTTAATAATGAATTTCCTGCGAAAATAACAACAAACAACATTTGTTGAATACGTTTAGATAAACGTTTTTCAAACGAACTTGTTCTTGCAACTTTTAGCGTTTAATATTTGTACAGAAAAATATATGTTTCGACTGCATACCTAATTTGTCTTTAATTTACAAGCTAAAACAAAAAAATCTTATTCATAGACGTTGACCGGTTGGTATATTTTTCTAAACCGCGCTCGAAATGACTAATAAAGGAACTATTTTTGCTTAGTTTACGTATTACAAACATTTATGTTTAGATATGACTTAAAGTCCAAAATAGTTAGGCCGCAATCTGCTCGTCTCTACCAAACCAGTGCGTGTGTGGACCATTTAAATTTGAATTTTTGGATTTGTTTTTTGAGCGTCGTCTATTTTTAAATTATATTTATTTGAAGGAGAATGATATTCAAATTCTTTTCTCCATTAATTCGAGTATTTATGTTTGGTATTAAAACAATAATGATCAGAAAATGATAAAATTGTTTAACAGAAAATGTAATTATGTGTTAATATATAACACTCTCTTTGGTTGTTTCTTTGTTTTTGCCAAAATTCCTAGAAATTACAACACATTAATTGCACGCAACCGTTTTTGCAAAACTCGCTCAGCTTTCATGTTTCGGCATATATATACTGTAAGCTTTTCTCCATTATGCATTCTGCTACTAATTTTAGTGAAGCCTTGTCTTTCGCGTTCTTTGTCATACATGTTTCTCTATTTTTGAATCGTTTAATTGCTTTTGTGTGGAACAAATATACTCTTCTTTGTGTAGAGAAAAAGGAGACCTGAGGTGTTTAAATACCTAAAAGTCCGGTCTATTTTATATTCAGCGTACAATTCTTTTCGTAATTTAAACCTCTATACCTAAGCCGTGAGCTACGAGTACAATATACATTTACCACCTATCTGTTTAGCGTTAATAGCAAAGCAGAATATTGTGCGACAGCAAATTGTAAAGGCTTTTGTGGTTATACTTCACATTAATAAGATTTATAGGGAATGCATTTATATATACAAGTCTTATTTACGTTTTCTAATGGTTACAAATAGTCACAGTGTAGCCCTAATAATGTTCACAGCCAGGGGTAGCCGGATTTTGTGCTTCGATTTCGCCATTGTTGAATCAAGAATAAATTTCAACTTTCAATCTACTATAGCAAAAGGGAAATCGTTGATTAGTAGACAATTCATATTGAATTTCCGTTTTCCTCATGTTCTTCGTAATATTTTTCACAAAACTTCACCAATGATTTTGTGATATTGTTTTCATTTCAAAAGAATCAGCAGAACAAGTAGCTAGCTTTAATGTTACTTATTGATTAGAATTTTTAGTATTTGTATTAGAGCTTTTTAGTACTAACATAAGCGAACAAATGGAACTACAAAAAGCATTTTCGAGTCATATTTATTATGATTTCAAAAAAGACTTAAGCTCCTATGAGCGAAAGGAGATTTTAGACTCAATCTTTAACGAAAAGCACCTTCTTTAGCTACAAATTCCGATGGCATAAATCTTTGAATGCGAAAGAAGTTTTGTTTAGTATAAGAAAGAAGCAGGGCCGCCTCCTACAGCCACCATCGAAGAAAATATTGCTGCTGCTAAGAAAATAACTGAAGTGACAATCATTTTTTTGTCGCGACAGCTTTCTAATTTTCAAAAAACAAAGCGTGCGAGAATTTGCCATAAAATATTTACTATTTTGAAAAATGGCCCGTATCATTTTTTTTCTAGCAGGTGACGAAACCTATAATTCGTTTTTCAAAGTGCCTGGCCATCAAGAGAGTTCTGCACGGATCCTTAAAGACCATCAACAATGACAAGGCAGCAAGCTGTGAAATAGTTATGGCTAAATGATCTTGGTAAAGGTATTATACTGCATCACGTTAAAGGATCGTCCCATACTGTTGTACCCACAATCCAATATTTGACTGAAAACAGATAATATAAAAATAGTTACCCGGTCACCTAACATTTGAGGGGAGAAATTCATACTGCTATTCACCAATATTTAAATATTCCATAAGAAGTGGAAGGAGGGAATGGTCAAATGTATTATTGCAGAACGAAATTACTTTGAACATATTTAAAATAAAATTGTAAAATATATTACCCGTCCTTCTTGTTCTCCATAATTTCGACTTGGCCATCGTATACCCGTGAACTTAATTTTTTTGAGGAGTGAGAGTAATTTAAAATCTTTACAGAAAGGTGCTGTGTGTGCTATCAACAACTTACACTTCATCGATTTCTTCAGAGGTTGCTTTAGAAATCAGACTATTTCTACCATTGACATTCACGCAACCGCAAATTATTTTCACGACAATAACAATTTTCTAACTATAACGAGGCTTTTCACTTTTATAATTACAGGCATTCCAATTTTATAGTATCTGGTGAATCTTATTCTCTAGCTACATACGTCTGTCAAAATTTCGGAGAGATCCGGCGAGTGCTGTTTTGAAAGTGAGCAAATTTATATGTTTGTGGAATTATTGAATATTGAATGCCGGTTAGGGATTCGATTTCCTCTTTTTAAATGGAAGACGTGTGCAGAAATTAAAGAGAAGTTGGACGAGGTTTGTAAGGGCCATGTACTGGTTTAATGAATTTAAGTGTGGACGAACATCTATCGGAAAAAGCGGGTCAGGTTGTCCCTTTGAGGTGTCTACGGACGATATGATCAGTGCAGTTCATGATATCGTGTTAGCAGACCACACCCCAATTGAACGTGTGCAAAATGGCCCCCACGGAATCGCGTGATAAGTTCAAAGCAATGTTTGGATATGTTTAAGCTCAATACGAATGAGTTTCTGCTCTGTTATGTGACCATAGATAAAGATACATCATTACATGCTAGGAACCAAAGTTAGTGGACAAAATGGTGAACATACACCAAAGAAGGTGAAAACAGTTCTATCACTCGGAAAAGTTATGTAAATAATTTTACGCGATACGCAAGGCGTAATTTTAATTGATTATTTGGAGAAGGCAAGAACAACCAGAGGGCGATACTATGCTAATTTATTGGACCGATTTGCTGCGAAAGAGAAAAAAGCTCCACCACAGCACCAAGTGAGAAAAAACATTCTCCCACTAATTGGAAATTACGACGGCAAAACTGCTACAGCTACAGTGTGAATTGATGCTTCATCCACCATCTACATCATATTTTGTCGTAAACGGCGAAACGCGTCCACAGATAGCGGTGCCGGTAGTCTCGTATTTAATTATTCATAAAATTTAAAAAACGACAAATGAAGAGGTCATTTGCGAAAGAGAAGCCTATTTTGTAAATCCTATCACTTGGATGGATTAAAACAGTTGGAACATCGCTGAGTTAAATGTATAGAGCTATGTCGAGAAATAAATTTTCCAAATGGCAAAAAAATTGCATCGTTTTCCACCGTTCCAATATAATAATCGTTTCTCTATTACATACATACATAGCTATGAAATCAGTTTTGGTTAGCAGCCTATATAATCATTCTATCGATGAAGAAGAATTCTATCAATATATTAATTACTAACCAATAATTACAATATTTACAGCTGCTGTGGTTGGATACTGTTGTGATGTTATTTTACACAATGAAACTTAGCGACCAGGATTTTTTATTGTTTGATTTAAGGCAATATTTTAAAACAAAAGAAATATATACACAGCATGTTCGATTTGCAAGATGCAATTGTTTTCTTATACAACCAACATTATTTTGTTGATAATAATGAAGGAAACAATGCTACCCCGAACACCCGATTTATTCTTTAATAAACTATTACACTGTTTTCGTTTGGGTTGCTTCTTACTGAAATTTCTGAGTTATTATGAATTTGATCGTGATCAAAATTTTTTACCATTCATTGATTTTGAATGCAAAAGTGTTCAACACTACTCACTTTGTATTATTATCAAGAGAGATGTGGCTACAATGTATCAGACTTCTGCTTTAACATAATGTTCTTTTACTTGTAATTTTGAATCAAGATTTCATCTTTTGTGTGCTTTCGAATGTGAAATATAGTGTTACTTACAACTAGTTTTTGTACAAATCGTTCTCATTGTTTCTACGTCGTTTATAATAATTATTGTTATTCGTACATATATAGTCATCATGGTAGTGTGCGATTTTATCCCACACGCATCTCGTCGTCAACGTGGTAGTCGTCGTTCTTCTAATTTTAGACCTTTTCTGACGCGTTCTAAGTCGTTCACGCATCGCAGCGGGCTCGAACTTGCGGATTCGAAACGTCTGGATTCCTGCGAAAATCTCGGATAACCAAGGCGGACCGAACGAACATCTCGAGTTATTTAAAGACTATTTCATTCGGATGTGTAGATGTAGATACTGCGTTTTGTACGCGTGTCTACGTCGTACGATGATGGCAGAATTAGTTTGTGAGAAACCTTCTCTCCGAGGTGGACATTTGCCAACTTTCTCGCCAACTAAGTAACCAACCATGTGCGTTTATATCTAACTCGCCGCAAGTCCGCATACACCGTCAGTCGTTCGTTCATTCCGTCCGTCTGAAAAAGTTTCCCATTCTAGGAGCAACAATCATGAATCAGCGGCATCGTTCCAAGTACAAAAGCTAGGTATGGAAATTGTCGGCACATATATGAATGTATATATTTGTACGCACTTTTTTCGTCTCGATAATTTGTTAATAACGATTCGCAAACTTCATTACATATTGTACGTCTATTTTCAGAAATCATGGAACAATTCGAGCAACTGTTAACTTGCGCCATTTGCCTAGATCGCTACCGTAATCCCAAGCTTCTGCCATGTCAGCACAGCTTTTGTATGGAACCATGTCTCGAGGGACTGGTGGATTACGTTCGAAGACAGGTATGTTCCTAACGTGCGCCGGTAGCTAGTTTCAGATAAGTGAAAACTGCATGCCTTTCTGTTCTGTATCCTGAAACATTCCATATACCTGTGCTGTTGCTCTAATTTATAAATACACTCTCCTTTTCTTGACCTTATAACTCGTGCACTCCTTATACATCTAAATTCAGCTTATTTAATGTAAAACCGGCTCGTATGGGCGATATAGAAATACGAATACGCTACGAATCCTACAAGTCCTATTTCGGCCAATGAATAAGATACGATCCGAATTAAAATTAGATGCTTGTTCAGCGCTAGAATTGTTTAGAAAATATTTTACATTCCACGATATTCTTATAACATACTACAGGTCCTAGATGTATAAGTGCTTTTAAAGAAGTGCAATATATCATTTATCGTAACTGATGCTAACAATAAATGATTTCAATCAAATTCTGCTTTATACATTAATTGTACACGTGGCGTGATACTATCTTTTAAATACTAGCAGCCGCAGAAAAAGGCTGGAATTGCTTCATATCAAGATAACTATAAACGAGTTCAGAATCATTTTGGAACATTATATGCATGTGTAAAATTGTAAACATTTCTTCCTGCGTTTGTTACGTAGTTTTGCAAACTCGTAACAAGTTATTAAATTCACAAACACTTAATAAATGAGATATAAAACACATTTTAAAATTAAAACCGTCTGTGAATAAAACAGCAATTCGCATATCTAATTGGTAAATTATAAACCGTAAGATTACATTTTGGGAATCAACACAAACAATAACATGTTACCTTTGAAAGCATTTCTGTGTAACTTTTTCAATTAACTCTTGAACTATTTTAACCCATAATTTTAAAAAAAGAATGTTTAAATAACCACGAAATGTAAGACTTCAAATTCGGCAAACTTACTTTTACATTATTTTGTTCCATAACCAGCAACGTGAACGCAACAAATGTAGCATCATACTATGAAAATATGATTCGCTAAGTTAACGCACTTTGAATCAAATGTTGAACCATTATTTTGTTGTCGCAACTGCTCAACATTTACATTCATCTAGAAGTGCGAAATTGGCGACTACAAAAATAATCAGGAGACATGCCATAATTTTCACTTCTAATGTTTTAGTACACGTGCACACATATTAGTGTCTGATTCATATTTTTATATGCATTTTCTTATTTTTTGCTTTTTTTTACTTCTTTGTCTTTGTTGTCCTTAACAAATCTTATGGTATTAGTTTTTATTTCGGAGATTTGCATTAAATAAATTGTTAAATTTCGAGAAATACTTTATACAAGGTGGATCCGAATATACGGGGAAAATTTTGTAGGTAGTTATAGAGGACGAGAATAAGAAAAATAAACCCATAAGTTATAGTCGGATTATGAGCCCTTCTTGAAATAGTGTATTTTTTTTATAACGGACTTGCCCCAAAAAAATCGAGCGTTTTCGTTTCTGATACATTAATTTTAATAGATTTATTAATTAGTTGTTACTTCGTCTGACATTAACTTGTTTCATTGAAGTTCTGCGTTTGCGAGTATTTTGTTACCAAAATGCCTCATAGGAAATATGTAGGTAGGCAGGATTTTTTCTTAGAATAGAAGTACAATTCGAGCATTTGATGAATATCGACGCCGTTTCTCAAACCCAAGCGTTCCCAACAGAAAGCTTTTTTAAAGATTGTTTGCCAGTGTTCAGGCAACTGGTGTATTTTCAATGGCAAGGATTCTTTCGGTTTTACGAAACGAAGAGAGTATTTTCAACATTGTCGAAGAAGACTCGGGCGAAAGTACGAACAGGATTAGAAATCAAATCAGATTATCACGGAAACTTGTTTGTAATACGCTTAAGAAATGGTATCATTCAATAACTTGAAGATGGTGATCACATAATGCATTCGTCAAGATCCAAGAGTAAATAAATACGTTGTATTTAGTGGCGAAGCTTAATTAAATCGAGATGATATAAATACTTCCAAATGAAAAGAAAAAACTGGTCTATTACTAGATTATTTATATAAACAACGTCGAGAGGAAGTTTTAGACAATGCTCCTCTCGACAACGGTTACATTTCCATAACATGGTTACGAAATTTTTTAAACAATCATTTCTCTGGGCGATAGATTAATTGATGGACCTTCTCAAACAATCCATCAACGGTGTCCATCAAGGTCTCCGGATTTAAACCCAATCGACCATTTTCTCTGGGAGTAATAAAAAATAATTCCGAAAATATTAGACGTAGAATTCATATCAATAAAAAGACAACCAAGTGCACTGAATTTGGCGCCGCTATTTTTGAAAATGTTTTTACTTCTTCTCGTTAATTTTCCTCTTCAACACTATAACACAATAAATTTGGCTTATTTTTACTTCAAGAATGGCTGATAACTTCACTCTAACTTATGCAATTAGCTTTTTAGCCTTTTTCTAGTTTTATTTAGCTACAAAGTATTCCTCATTCATCCGGCTTCGCCCTGTATGTTCTACGTTGGTAAATAAATTACTAAATCATTAAATTAAGGAATTAAGGAAAATTAAGTGGAACGATTGTGTTAGCATTGACGAGGCTGCTCCAACACAGAATAGAATTAATTGTAAATTTAAACAGTTTGTACATTTTGTAGTATTTGCTCCGACCGACAGTGCGAACTTGAACTCTTTTGATCGATTATATTGCTATTCCAATAACACCTAATTATCAGGGTTATTCAACTAACTCTTTAGGAGAGTAGATGAACGTAATTCCTTAATACATTCGACATTCAAACACATCGGGGGAATACATATTTGCATCCGTTCTAGTGTTCTCAAAAAGACCTGCTCCAGCTTTCTTTAGTTTCCAATCCCCTGCCGAAATAAAGCTACTATTACAATTACATACACATTAAAGCATATAAAATCTTTGATTGAAACAATTGGTTTGTTTTTGGGTCAATATTTTATGCTGATCAGGCCTAAAGACCTACAATTCTATTCTAACATTCTTAATAAACTTATATTACAAACGTGGAAGAGCATTAGATAATTTTTGTATATTTTTAATCAGATAATTTTTGTATAATTTCAGGTCAAATGTCCGGAATGTCGAGCCGAACACCGGATACCCTACCAGGGAGTGCAGGGCTTTCCCACCAGTGTAACCTTGCAACGTTTTCTCGAGCTACACATCGAAATAACGGGAGAATTACCCGATCCGAACAGCGGTCAAATAATGGAACGTTGTAACGTATGTTCGGAGAAGGCATACTGCAGTTTTTGCTTCCACTGTGATAAGAAGATATGCGAAGAATGCAAGGGCGCGCATAAGGACATTTTACGCAGAGAGATTAGTAGGATCAACAATCAGATCCGGCGCGGTATACACCGTTTACAGGACACCCTCTCGCTGGTCGAGAAGAATACACAAAATATTCAAATCAATTGTCTTTCCGTTACTGAGGAGGTTGATGAAATTTATCGCAGGCTATCAAAGGCGATTAAAGATAGAACGGAATATCTTCGCGGAGAATTAGATAAGTATTTGGGCACGGAATTGAAGAGTTTAACATCACTAAAAGACAATCTGGAGTTAGAGATTTCGAATATCTTGAGTAATTGCGATTTGGCGGACAAATATATGACTGAAAACGTAAGTTGGGATGACTGCGAGCTAATGGACTGCAAGGATATTTTCCTGAAGACAGTAGAATTCATACGAAATTATGAATACGAAACTGCTGATTATAGTAGGAAAGTTCGATTGGTTTTGACACACGATCCCAATCAACTAGTATTGAACGTAGCCGGTTATGGTGACTTGAATATAGCCAATACGCACGCTTCGCCATTCTCGCAAGGTAGCCACTTACAACCACCCGGCGGTACACCTGGGCTTATGCGATCGAAAAGCGATCATCGCTTGGCTTCGCAATTTAGACAACAGGACGAAAGAGGCGGATATGATAGAGGTTACGGTGATGGAAACGAGGACTTACCTCTGGGCGGTAGAAAGTTCGGCGAGAGACAGAAACAACAACAAGCGGTCGACCGTTACGGAGGGTACGGCAGCGGCAGGGGCGGAGGCGATTATGGCGGCGATGATTACGAGAATGAATCGTCTCGACCAGTAAGATCACGGTACAGATCGCGTTTCAACCGGCACCAAGCCGGCGACAACGATTCCGATAACGAGGTATCAGGAAGAGGCGTCAGATTCCTTGAACAACAACACAAGGAACGTGAAAGGGTTCTTGATACTGAGGACGTAGCTAGAGGACCTTTGAGCGGTATTACGAGATTAGCCGACTCGCCCAGAGTAATGCAGAAATTGCAAGATATCAGTAGTGGCAAGAAACGAGAAAAGGAAACGCCGACGCCTGCTACCCCACCAGCACAACCGCCACAAACGCAGAATCAGTCGAAGACCGTGCCGAAAAGACCTCCGCCTCCTGCCAATCGGCAGGTTAGTGAAGACGATGAGATCGGTAAGATAAAGAAGCAGAATAAGGGAGCGACGACGTCGACTACCACTGTCGAACAGGAGCTGCCACGTACGCAACCTCCGTCGCAGCCTCAGCCGCCGATTGCGGCCAATGAACGCGCCTCAGTTAAACGAGAAGAATCAGAGGAAACGAGGCAAAGCACGCGGAAGACGCCACCTGCGCCAGAGGTGAGTTTAGAAAGGCCGTAACCTCACAATACATATACATATGTACCTGAAACCTAGGAACATAGAACAATTGAATGAATGCGAATGTTAGAGAATGTTTAGTTTAAATTTTCGCTTGATATATTTTATATAAATACGTACTTACTATGACATTTTAGCAAGATTTAGTGATAACAGTAATAATGAATAGTGATTAAAAGATTGGCATGTTTTGTTTTACTTGTGTTACTACTATCACCTCTCACTTACAACTGCTCTCTTTCTCTTTCTGTGTCAATTTCCGTATTACTAGTTGATAACCGATTCCATACCTACGTAAGATTGTACATTACCTGATCTGCTAGTATTACTACTGCTACTTCTACTCTTAGTATTGTCACGTAAAAATTTTCTACTTACCGAAAATAAGACACGAAAGAACAAAATTTCGAGTCGATAGAAGACATTTCTTTTAATTATGGAATGATGGTTGTTCTCTGTGTGTGTCTTCATGCGCAGAATTCCGTTAAAAAGTTCTTAAATAGCAAAATTTTTATCCTACGCAGGCGACGTCGAGCGCTGAAGAATCCGACGATGAATCGGTAAGCACCTTACAACAACAGAAAAAAACGACAAAAACGCCCGCTATTGCTCCGGCTAGACGCACGTCCGCTGCTACAGAATCAGCTGCCCATAAGAAACGATCTACCAGCACCGAATCTAACAGTTCGACAGAATCGTCGGCATCGTCGAACGCATTCAGGAATCAAAGAGGTGCGGTTGTTTTCCGAAGACGTCTCGGTGTTTTGCTAATTTTTCTCATCTGTATGTGTATTTAGCAGAACCGGTCAACGCCCGATCTCGGATACCTACTTCAGCGACAAATACGCAAAAGGAACAGCCACAAGTACAATCAAAAACACCGTTCCAAAGTAGATTTCTAGGAAATCGATCTGTGCCAACGCCAGTTCCTCAACAGCAGAAAGACGACCAAACCGAAAGTAGTTCCGAAGAGGAAACGGAGACGGAAGAAGAGTCAGAGGAAGAAACGTCAAAGAGAGATACCAAAGAAATGGCGAAAACAGATATAGGCCCTTTGTTAGCTAGAAGCGCTCAGGCGAGGGATAATAGCAGCGAATCACGAAGAAGCAGTAAAGACGAGAGTATCCACAGTACAATGTCGCGATATTCGCTACCTAAAGAAGAACCGCCACCAACAATATCTAGTAATTATCAAAGGCGAAGAGCTCCACCGCAAGAAGAAGAATCCCCATCGAGATATGGATATACGAGTCGTTTCTTGAATAAGAGCAGAAGTTCCGCAGCTGTACAGCCAGATGAGGATGAACCAAGTAGGTACGGCTCCTCTAACGCATCGGAAGACAATGATAGCAAATACCCAAGCGGTCGCTCAAGGTATATGGCTTTGAAGGAGCGTAGGCAACGTTTAGCGAGAAGCAGAAGTACCCACAATTTCGCCGACGAAGATGAACCAGAAGAACCGCTATCTCCGACATCAACGAACCCTTCGGCTTATTTAGCATCTAGAGGCTACAGCACAGGTTCATTTGGCAACGATTTATCTAGAAGTCGGTCGTCGCACGCACTCAAATCCAGAGAAAATTCTCCGGACAGAACAGCAGCCGGTGGAGAAAAAGATGGCGCTGCTCTTAGTTCTTGGGCAAGGTATTTGAAGAACAAGTACGGTAATCGCAGCTCGGGAAAGGATAAGGATGCAGGCAGCACAACTGGTGCTTCATCAGGGGCAAATAGTTCGGCAGCCGCTCGACGATTGTCATTAGGTTTACCATTAAGGTCTTCAACGGAATTAGGGAGCTCTGACGACGATTCAAAAAACATGCAAGGCTCCCCCACTACCCCTACAGCAGCTACGGTGGCGGCAGTAGCCGGTAAGTTTCTTGGTCTTTGATATGTTAAATAACTGCAACAATTAGTAATCATTAAACCTGCGCTTCATGAAATTAGCAGAGACTCGTGTTTATTCGTGCTAATTTCGTGAAGCGCACGAAAAGTGTACTCGCTTCTGCAGAGTTAGTCATCACTAAAATGATTAAATACACTTACATATGAATATTAATGTTAAAGTATTTGTACTATAAAGCAGGATGCGTTATATCATCTAGATATAAAGTATTATGGCGCAAAGATATGAAAGAAGAAGTATAGTTTGTATCAAAATTTGTATTAGTTTTAAGTTAAGAAAAAAAGAAACGTCGATATTGTATCTATTACTTTATTGGTTTTTATATGTCTCCTGTGCTTTAGGTATCGCGGCGGCAGCAGTAGGTACCTCTCCTAGGAGTCAGTACATACAGAAGAGCCGCCAGCTGTTTACGATAGGGAGTCGGGGGAGCGAGCCCGGATTATTTACGTGGCCGCGCGGCGTTGCCGTCGGTCCCGATAACACAATCATCGTCGCCGATTCGTCCAATCATCGCGTTCAGGTGTTTGACGCTACCGGCAAATTCCTCAAACAGTTCGGAAGCTACGGTAACGGTGAAGGCGAATTCGATTGCCTCGCCGGCGTAGCCGTCAATCGCATCGGACAGTATATAATTGCCGACCGATATAATCACAGAATACAGGTATGTACTCACTAAGAACAATTGATTCATGATACGACGATATTGGAATATGTACAGCTGAAATTCGTTGTACTTAGGCACGTACTATGTTTAGTGGAATTTCAGCTGCGACAAAAGGCATTTAGGATAATTGGGGCGGCCACTTACCATACATACCGCTAAGTGGCCGCGTGAATAATACGATAGAGGATGTCCCAATAGAATTATCTTTTTAAATTAAAGCAACAATTTTAGAGACATAACGAACTTGTTTATTTTATGAAAAGTAGATGCATGTTAGTCATGTTTCAACGATAATATTCTTCAAATATTCCCTCGGCTGTTTCTCCAAATTCGTCATTACCACTCTTTCTGTAAAATTGTCGATAACATTTTGACACATTTGTGGTTCAATTTTTCCAATAATTTGACAAATGTTTTTTTTTGCTGTATATGATACGTGGCACCATCTTCTTGAAATAATATATTGTTAAGGTGCACATTATTCAACTGAGCCCACAAAAAGTTACTTTATATATTGCGATAGCGTACACCCTCGTCATTTTCATAAAAGAATGGTTCCTCCAGCGCAGTAATCAAACAGTTACTCGGATGTGAAGGTTTTTCTCAAATCACGATCGAGGATTTTCACTTCCTCAAATCAGTCAACTTTATTTGTTTACACAACCTCCGAGGTGGAAATGAGCTTCGTCGGAGAAGATAATGTTATTACAAAATTCCGCCTTGTTTCTAACTTAAAATCTCTTCTAGGATAAAATTAGCTAACACACGGCGATGACCTGGTCTTTTAATTGAATTTGTCAATTAATTAATTGAATTTGTCACGCATGCAAGGCTACATCTTTGATCAAAATTCGATGCAGATAGATTTTCCTTATGTTGAACAGTTTACATACTCTAGTAATATTTCGATTGGACTGAGCATTACGTGGACGTACTGGCATCTTTAAATCAATAATCGGTTCGGAGGAATAAAACTTTCCAATAAGATTGCGAATTGCATTGTCAATTGGCACAACTACAATCAAACATGAGAGGAATTTTACGAATTGTTTTCACGCAAGATTTCGTAGTAACTTTGCGCGATTCTAACACATTCTTACGCCATAAAGCAACTCATAATTAAATTGCCCATTTTTTAATTGACACATGCTAGATAAACTTCTAAGTTAAGCTGTTGAAAAATGGCAGTAAATTTAAACCTGAAGTATTTATTCGATAAGTCGTGGTAACTTACCAATGTATGTACGGGAATTCCAATTATCCTAAATACTCAATCTCAATAATCCAATATAAGTACCGCGATATAGAAGAAAGAAAGTCGATACTATCCTCACTGACTTTCGCTTAGGACTCGCTACTATTTATGTAGTGATCCAATAGAATTCGTTTGTTTTCGTATTTTATAGTTTTCATTAAATCCTAAATGTTAACAGTATTTTCAATTGTTTACAATTGCACTGTTTCTCAAGATCACAAATCTTTTTGATGGACTGTAAAGCTATCAGATGCTAGAGTTTATCAACGAAAACTGTTGTAGTTTTAATTTTTTTGCGGATAGTTTACTACTGTAATGGGTGAGTCCTATTATGTGCAGAGACATTTTTACTAGTATGTAATTATAATACGAGAATTATAATTTCTATAAAAATAGAAAGATACAATTTTAAAGATTAAAGATGGATATGAATAATTCCAAGTATTTCAACCTAATATAGAATAGGAAGTTATCCTTAGACAAGGACAATTGATAAAACAAATGCGCTTAATATTAAATACAAATTTTTCAAAGAAAACTGAAGTTAATATAATAATTACTATTGCAGTTGAAATGTCTTTCGGGTGTTGTCGCGTACTTTATGTTTGACTTGACGTTTCGCCAAAAGACATTTCTACTATGGATTACGGTCGTGAAAGCCTACACTCTACTATTGCACTTCATCAAAAAGAAGCAAAAGTGTTATGCGTTTTCAACAATTTACAATCACAAATTCTCTTCTATTTCAGGTATTTGATCCATCCGGCAGATTTTTGCGAGCATTTGGCAGTCAAGGCACCACCGATGGTCGATTTAATTACCCATGGGGCATCACCACAGACGCATTAGGTTTTATATACGTTTGCGATAAGGAAAATCATAGAATACAGGTAAAAGTCATAGACAATCGTTACAAAAAGTAGGATGCCTTACACAACGTTTCTTTTGATATTTCGTTAATCTATTCAAAAGAATTGTGTTCAACTCCTGCATATGGTAATTGTTTCTTCAAAATATTCAATTACGTTTTGTACATATTTAGATTATTTTCGCCAATAACGCACGAATGTTATTGCTTAATTCATCAGTTAGCGGTGGATTATTTGGTTTTTAAGAAAACCCCAAAAGAAAAGGTCTAGTGGTATTAAATCACACGATTGTCACCATTTCGGGAAATTGCACTGCCAGGAAATTTTTCGAGTATTAAATTTACGGTTAAAGTTATCGAGGTCCATATCTTCCAGAAGAGGCCATAAAAAATTAGTCAACATCTGACAATATCATTCACCATTAGCAGTTACTGTTTTCCTATTTCTATTTAAAAAAAAGTTAGGTCCAAGCACATTTTATTGGGACGAAAATCCACACCAAACGAGGATACAATAATTTCGTCACAATCTCTCGAGGATTTTCGCGGCCTCAAAAGAGATAGTTTTGTTTATTAACGTAACAACCGATGTGAAAATGGGCTTCATGATTCGTTTACAAAATTCGTTTTGAACTGCAGTCTGCTCTGAGATCCGGCGGCTGGTCCATGGGCTTTAGTTCTTCGATCAATTGAATCTTGACGAATTGAGGTCTTTGGACTTTTGGTCACACTTTCATTTACCCTAGCGATATTTTCAGCCGAACAGACATTATGTTCTAGTAATGGTCTTTTGATATCAAGAACAGTACTGGCTCCTCAAATTTTGCACTTAGACTCCTAATTGCTGAATCTCTAGACATTTGATTTAGAACAAAAACAAGACGAAGTCGACAAAGTGTTTGTAACAGAACGCGCATACCTTCTTCGAGGATGAAACGCTGCAACAGCTTTCTAGATGACATACATATCTCAAATATAAACCTTCAAAGTGACAGCATCTGATAATAATGTAAACTTAAGGTCCCCAAGTTCATGCTGACACATGCTTTATACCTTGTGAATAGTTTAAAATATTCAGTTAAACATTGAATTTCGGTTAATTAAATAAGTAACGATTTTACAAGTATCGAAGTACATTTCTATCATATGACCTTCAAACTCATACCATGTTTTAATAAAATGTTATTTGTACTCGAGCTTTTCAAATGTAACTACGACTTTCATCAACAAATAAAATCACAAATAAACGTGCCATTCCACAGATGAGATATCTTTAAAGTAATGCATATTCCACATTTTTTATACTTCAATTCTCATCTGTTACAGGTATTCCAGTCGGATGGAACCTTTGTTGGTAAATTCGGAAGTATAGGCAATAAGGAAGGTCAATTGGAGCATCCACATTACATCGCTGTGTCAAACACGAACAGAGTTGTAGTTTCGGATTGCAACAACCACAGGATACAGATATTTGACGTGAATGGCAGAGTCATTACCACTTTCGGTACCGAAGGTTCGGCAGATAGCCAATTTAAATTTCCAAGGTAACCTAACAATTTTTACCGAATACCAAAGTGTAGCATTTTACCAACAGTATTTAATACTTACATGTTACCGTTGTTACAACCTCGTGAACACGTATGGTCACGTTAGCTTTGTGTAATTTAGGTTGACCAAATAATTTTGGTAATATAGGGTTCACAGGTAAAAGTTTTTTTGTAGTTAATATTAAATTTATTTAAGGTTGGATATGTAAGTATTAAAATCGATTTAGTATTGTTACAGAAAACTAACACAAACAGACACTACAACTTCCACCTTTCGAACACAAAAAGATAGCTTTCAATTATTACGTAAACGAAGCACTTACTCTTCCACTCTCTCCAAATAACAGAATTTTTTAATTCAATATTATAAACCGAATAGCAACTAATAACAGATACAATATGAATTACACGCGAATACACCTACAAAAAAAGCAACTCGGAAATCACCATTAGAAAATAATGAATAATGATAGCAAGGACTGTGGCGTAGTATGGTAAACAACACATAAGTATCGGCACCCTCCGCACCACACAAGTTTAATTTATTATATAGTAATATAATAATTAGTCCGGGACGGCCGTTTCGAGGACACGAATGGTCCTCATCATCAACCGGTGACAGAATGATGTGAGAAACATTCTTTCTAAAACTAAACATGCATGTACTATCTCTACTTCCTTGAAAAGATATTCTTTACAAGTGCCTATTTCTACCCCCTGCACGCCTTGAAGCTACGACGTGCGAAAAAATAACATGCATGTGCTAACCCTTCTTCTGAGAAGAAATATTGTTTTACAAGTGTCTATTCTACCCTCTACGCGTCTTAAACTACGACATGCGAAAAACCCGGCCAGATAGACGGGAAGATCTCTTTTATAACCCAAAATATAAACAAGTGTCAGCCTACTGCAAAAAGGTCAAGTACGACAACGGCCCGTTTTCTCTGTTCATCAGATTTTTATTACTTTTTCTGTAAACTGTCTCGTACGCATCTAATTCTCGCGGCGAAGTTACGTTTTTAATCAATTTTAAGTTTTCTAATTTAATACTATGCCGGGTTTGACTTATATCTTGTGCCACAGTCGACGCGTCTAATCTGCCGTAGCGATAATTTCTTATATGTTCTTTGAATCTAGTTTCTATCGCTCTTTTTGTTTGACCAATATAGGCTTTATTACAGTCATTACATGCAATTTTGTAAATACCCGTCCTTTCTCCCATTTTCGGTTTATCTTTAGGATTACCGAGAAGATTTTTAAGTGTGTTGCGCGAACCGAAGCATACGTTCATATCTCGACTCTTCAAAACCTTACTCACGCCTTTCGATATGCTGTGAAAGGGGAGTGTCACGAATTTCTTACTATTAGTTTCCACCGGGGTTAAGGTCGTGGAATTTCTTACGTAAAGCCTATGTTGGATGGATGCTTAAGAAAGGTGACCGAATGGTCGGTCACCGGTTGATGATGAGGACCATTCGTGTCCTCGAAACGACCGCCCCGGACTAATTATTATATTACTATATAATAAATTAAACTTGTGTGGTGCGGAGGTTGCCGATACTTATGTGTTGTTTACCAACATTAGAAAGTTTACCAACCAAGGACAAAGTAAATAAAATCCTCCAATAATACAATATAAAGTCCATAATAAACCTACTAACTTCCTTACAAAATAGTAAAAACGTAATAAACATGCTAGATAGAAGCGGTGTGAATGAACTAGCGTAACGCAAAATATATGTATAGAATAAACTGGTAGAAAGATCAATATAAGAGTTAAAAAGATAAGATAACATCAAATGTAGGTAGACAAATTGCATTAGTATGGACATCATATAAATGAAAACAATGTAAAACTACTGCATGAACAATCAGCATCTATCAGAATCTTTTCAACTATCTCTGTTCAGAGTGAAGAAACTTACGAATTAAATTAACAAAAAAAAACACAATTAATTATTTTAATGACCAAATTAATATAAATTTCAAACTAATTTTTTAATAATATTTCAATATACATATAGAAGTTTTACTATCTATATGTATATTGAAAACAAAATATTAAGCTTTTTAATGTCAGTAATTTTAATTTGTTATAGTTCTTTCTATATTCTAGGCCTGAAGAAGGGCTTTGCCCGAAATCGGTCGCGTAGAGTAAAGAAAAGAAAAATAATATAAATAAAGTGTCAATTAGAACGTACATATGAAGATTTATTAGTTTAATCTAATTTTATTCTTTAATTTTTGTATTTTTATTAAATTGTAATTTTTTCTTAATATTTTTAATTTAATTTCATGAAAACAATGCTTATCCGTACTAAGGAATTTATAAAGATTCCAATCCTGCCAAAAGATATTACTGTTACATTTAAAAGAAAAATATCTACTTACTCTAGATATTACTAAATTTTACTTTTCTAATAAAAAGAAATTACTAAATATTACTAAAATATACTACTCTACTACCACAAAAAGTCATTTGAAAAAAAATGAATGGTGGAAAATGATAAAAAATAACCCATCAGACAAATTTTCTTAATAACATTTTTTTCTAATGTTTATAATCACAGATATATTAGACTAATGCGCAACCTTTGCCGAACTCTGGAGCAAAAGCTACAAATTCGATAATTACGGAAGTATAAAAGCAAATTAATTGTTGTTAATTGCAATTCCCTTATTATTTTATGAAATGAAAGCTATTATTATTATTGAATATTACACAGCCTTTTAAAATGTTAAAATACAAAAATGTAAACAGAGAAAAAGAAAATTATCCTAACTTGTAGCGAATAAGAGTGTAACTACAGTGATATTTGTGTCTTGCGTCTAAAACAGCCCTGTAATCTAACAAACAAATATCAAGATAGTTGTGCTTAAAGATACTAGGCAAATTTGCCTAATATCCTGTTATGGTGCATACTTGCCATCTGCATCATAAAGTTAAGATTTAGTATATATACCTTGTTATAAGATTTAACTCCAAAAACAATAGTATATGTTAAAATAGGGAGATTATATGCGTTTTTTTGGCATTTCAGAGGAGTTGCTGTGGATGATCAAGGATACATTTGCGTAGCAGATTCTGGAAACAACAGGATCCAGATCTTTACACCAGAAGGTACCTTCCTTCGATCATTTGGCAATTGGGGATCCGGTGATGGGGAATTCAAGGGTTTGGAAGGCATTGCCGTTTCGTCGAACGGCAGTATATTGGTTTGCGATCGGGAAAATCACAGAATTCAAGTTTTCTAATCATTTTATTTTGAACGTGCATATCATCCAACACATAATTTAAACCTATCGATGTAATTTTATCCTTTAGTGTCTAAGATAAACTATTGCAGCTATTCAATTACAGGATGCAGATGTTGTGTGTCAAATTTATTAAATTCATACATAATATACATACTTGTACTTATATAATTTACATATTTAATAAAATTTTTCAAGGAGTTAGCGTGTGTATAAATTTCTTTGGATAACAACTTACTCATATGGTTCTTTGTTCTTTGATTGAAGAGTTGTTCGAACAAATTTTAAAACGTATTTTATGCAGCTTATAAAAAACACACTTGTGCTGCTCGAGCTGTTAATAAAAGTTTCGAGCAATTAAAAAGCATACCTCTGATATTTAAATTAAACAGAGCAGGGTACAGGAGCATTTCCTACAAGTCTACCTAATATGAAACGCCCGTTAATCCGGTAAATATAAATTAATATCAATAAATAAAAATTGTGATAACCTTTGAATTACAACAGATTTCCAAAAACTTCAGCTCCTTATAAAGATAATAACAAATGGGTCAGGAAGGTAACTAACACTCTTTGCTTTGTTGCTTTAAATGGAAACTCGATGTGTCAGTGCAACTCATTTATGCGATTTTCTGGAAACAGGCACATGTAGACTTCGTAAACCTGTAATGTCCGTTTTGTCGGTTCAGTACTGCGATATGCTTCTGATATATGAACACTCTTCTATTTCAAAGAAGTTATTCCGTCTTCTATATGATACACAACTTGGGTATGGGTAGAAGTAATTTTCAAAACTTTATTAAATAATGTCTTTATTAATTTATTATTTGTCGAAACAATGGAAAATATAAATAGCTCGAATACGTTAGAAAGTTGATGTAAACACATTTCTTTTATGAAAACGCTAAAAAATAATTGTTGGAAAGTGAATTCAAAAAAACAATTTTCCCGAGGAATGCAGAAAAAAGTCTCTTCATACAGTAAGGAAAAAAATATTTGCTGAAAACAATAAAAATACTAAAGTAAAAAATGAAATTGAAAAAGTATAATCTATCAAACAAATCTAGAAAAAAGTTCAAAGTATTCTTGGTAGAACAATTGAGTTTGGATTTTATAAGATTTACTACTTCTCTCGGGAAAAATCTTAGTCTTGTTTGGAGAAATCATTCCTTCCGAGGTACTTTTTTTGGGATATTTTAAACTGGGACGGGCACAACCTTTCACGGAGAAGGTATATCTTTAGAAACATCATTCGGCATTTTCGATAATTAGAGCGATTCATACCGCTACGTTCTACATTATCTAACCGCTTTCGTTAATTGTAACCAGTGTCTCTGATACACGTACTACTTATCGATCCGATAATTTATGAAACGGCTTTTAGATCTAGTTTCCTGCGACTACATGCACGAGGTTATCTTAACAACTGCTTTTTAAATGTTTCGAAAAAAAAAGGGCGGTAAACAAATTCCCAAAACATTAAAAGCGAAATTAGAATGGAAATTTTCGCAAACATTGTCACTATAAATAATAAGATAGCTAAGAAAACGTTATTTTATAAAGTAAAAGCGAACTTACTTATTACACCTCCTAATACTTGCTGATTATGCTCTAATACACTAGCCGCACACACTGAGAAAAAGGATTTATTGATTTAAGCAAGCTTTCATTGAGTGCAATAAATAATATTTTTCAGTACGAGTAATAAAATATTGTTTTCTATCAAAGAACCATTTTGTAATAAGTTCTTTAACTCAAGAAAGCATTAGATACATTAACAAAGCAGGCTGCCAATAAAGATGCTCATGGTAGCGATGGAAACGTTCACGGCAAAAACAATGTGAGGAGAGAGAACGCTAACCATATGAATGTTTCTGCCTACCTGGCGTCATCAGTGTGGTCGCGAGAGTATCTGCTTGCCTTTTGGGTTATATCACCTTCTTTCACGAACGACGAGTCAGGGGCCATCTACTGCTAAGAGATACAAGCGCCTGCCGTCCAGAAGGGATACATCTGGCTCGTCGTTCTAGAAGGAAGATGCAATCAATTGACAATTTCCTTGACTTTAAGAAATCATTTCTTTGCACCTGACAAACTTATTTGTTCTTTGGCATAAAAAATATTTCAAAAAATACTATTTCGTTTAGAAACAAATAATATCTTCATATTAACTTATATCAAAGAAATATTCCCTTAATAAAATAACACAAAAAAATATATTTGTTTTATTCAAACAATCCTTTCTTTCCTGTGCAGTTAAACCAGTAAATAAACTAAACTAAAGATAACAACAGTGCTTAACTACACATTCATGCCATACCGCAGTGCGAAGTTGATAAGTGTCGGACTTGACGGAAAGCATTAAAAATGTTGAAAATGCATAGAAATGCATCAACTTGTCTGTTCGTTAACAGGGTAAACACATATTTATGGCAATTTCCAGACTTAATATATAATGGTAAAGAATTCAGGTGTTTAGTTTACGATGAAAGTTTATTATGTTGGAATTCCATATATGTGTAGGAACTATGTAAATAGCGTGACACACAAATTTTAAAAAACCGGAAGGAGACCGTATAAAGAATTTCTATGTGATTTAACGATGATGTTATATTCCGTTTGCAAAAATCGGACAAACAATGTTTCGTCAGTTTCGGAAGAAATCCAACGTGGGAACTACTAAGTCCCCAGACATACATACATAGGTATTTGCCGTCAGTGTGTAGAGTGTGAAAAGAGAGAGAGGGAATTATGTGAAAACCGCAGTAAAAAATGAACGGTGGTAGCTAACTACACATGAAACTACAGACATTAAACAAATTTCCGTATTATCGATTATAGCGCGGACAATGACCTTGGAAGGACCGTCACACCCTCATTTGCTAGCCTGTAAAAGACAGCGAAGATGTACTGCCGAAGCTGTGCATAATGTAGTAGTTAGAACACTAGACAACTTTGACATTTCACCCAAGCAAGTATTAATGATGGTTATCGATGCTGCCGCGGTTATGCTTAGTACAGTTCAATTATTCGAAGCTGTTCAACCAAATTTGCTGGACAGAACATGTATGCTTCATGCTTTACACATTGTAGGGGACACTATACGAAAACGTTATCCCGATGTGGATCAACTAATAGAACAGACGAAAGCGGTTTTTCTTAAATCACCGAAACGTATCCGGCTATTTCGCTCACAGTGTCCTAACTTACCGGAACCGCCGCAGCCAACTCTTACACGACGGGATACATGGTTAGAAGCAGCATTCTATAATTTCACAAATTCTCTTATTGTTTCTTGTTCTGAATAACGCGCACGTTTATTTCGGTTAACCCAGCGCAGTGACGCTACTGCTAGGCAATCGACTTGTTGAGCTCTAGATATTACGAACAGCATGTAAACGGTACCAGATCACAGATGTAGCTGTTTACTGGAGAATAGTATAAGTAACTGTAATTATCTGTAATCGATCAGGAAATAAGAAGCAAGTACCCATAGTTAAAGTAAATATCTTCTATTTGTTTTGATTTGCTATTTTTGAATGTCAACTAAAACTATTTCAAGTGTTTTGGTATAAATTATGATGGTGATGATGTGATTTATGTTAATAAATGTTCTCTTGGTGCGTTTTGTGTTTAAGTACATTTCTGAAAAAACTTAATTACAGTTCCTATAATTTACAAGAGTACCTCAAAACTGAAGGAAATTTATAAAAATCGATATATTTGGAAAGACAAAAGATATCAATTTGCGGTTCCAACAGGCTAATAGGTCATTGCGTTCTCATTTCTTATGCACTTAAATTTTTCAAGAAAATTGTATAAATACGAAAAACTAACACGCAATGAACGAAAAATCGGTAAACATTCATCAAGGTTACGGGGACTTTTGTGACAAAAACCATACTTGCCCTACCATTTTACAACAGGTGCAATCGCAAAATGTAATTAACCAAATTTGTACACAGTTATCAGCGGTTCCTTTTACGTTAATGTTTCACCCTCCTTAATAGAAAATTATTTAAAATTAACAATCAAGATTTTAATAACAAATTGCGTCTTCTTATAGCAAGTTCAGAATCTCCAAACAATTTTTTGTACTCATATACTATTATCAGCAACTTCAGGCGTTCAAATCAGTGTCTGACATTTGATTTTAAGCATTAGTGAGAGAATTAAAATTGGTACTTACTGAACGTTACTTTCTTTCTTCATCAGAATACATCGATTTTTTTACAAAGAACTGGGAAAAATGTTTAAAATGTTATTAGAGATGTTTTCACGACCACATTTACTTTTCTTTCTGCAACAAGCGGTCACTGAAATATATCCCTGGTCACCACATTCAACGAATCATCCGGTACATGCTAACGGTGATTTATCTATAAATACAAAGCGATTTGTTTGTGAAGACCATTTTAATGTGAACATATACATAACATAACAACTTCTATGCGTGTACTCCAAGTGTTTGCAAGAAATTTACTTTTGTTATGGAGCTTTCGCCATCGATAAGTCTAAAAAAAGATAAAGGAGGCAATATATTCTAAATAATCGATTTCTGTAACTTGGAATTAAGTTGATCAAATTTATTTTATCGATAAACGTAAAATTGACGAAAGCTCGATCTAAAAGTAAATAATTAATACCTTAGCAAGTCATTTTCAAAAAATTCGATTGAATTGACAAAACTAGTTTGAAGCAGTAACCGATTCGTCACAAAAATCACTATTTAAATTTTTTATTTTCAAACTTTTTGCATGTAATCACATAATTTTTAATTTAAATCATTAACTTGCTCAGAAAAATAAACTTCAAAGTAGAAATAAGTTAAAAGATAAATAACTATTGCACAGAAAAAATTAGTTGAATGAAACTTAAATTGAATAATTTATAGTATGAAATTTAAATAGTATTAACACTTTTTAGATTAAAAAATATTTTAAATTGTTTTGCATGTTCCATTTCTTACAATAAATACTCATTCATAACTTTAATCGCCATTTTACTTACTCAACATTAGAAAAAATAAAATAATTACGAAAAACATAAAATTGCAAAATATCTTTATTTGAATTACAAGTTCTGGCAAATTTAAATCTTATTAAAAGCAGCAATATCTACAGATTGAACAAATTCTTCAAACTTTTCAATTTCTTCCTGTAAAAGGTCCACAGACACCTTCGCATCCTCTACGACACACATAATTTGCAGTTTGTTAATACCGTATCCAACAGGAACCAATTTCGAGGCTCCCCAGACTAAACCATCCATCTCAATAGATCTAACGAATTCTTCCATCTTTTTCATATCAGTTTCATCATCCCATGGTTTAACATCTAAAACAATGCTCGATTTTGCTATCAATTCTGGTTTCTTTGATTTCTTATCTGCGTAAGCTTTCAATCTTTCTTCACGGATTCGTGCTGCTTCTTCATCTTCTTCTTCATCCGAAGCAAATAGGTCAACATCATCATCGTCATCCCCTGCAGCACCTTTCTCGCTAACAGGGGCCGGGCCTGCAGTTGTTGGTGCAGCTGTTTTAAATGGACAAGAACCAACTGCAAACGACTTTTGTTCTTCGGGGGAGAACGATTTAATATGATTGTACCATCTAGCTGCATGGGGATAGTTATCTGCCGATGGTGCTTTTGCGATGGATCGGAGGGTATCAATGTCAGCTTGAGAAGGTACAAAACTAAAAGGACAAGACAAATTTACGTAGATATGGTAATAATTTTATGATGTCTACTTACCCAGAAATATAGCTCTTATCTTCTAAGTAACTATTAAGTTGGCCAATTCCTTGTTCGGTAGTTAAATCTCCAAACGCCATTTTAATTATTTCTAATAAGAAATCCTGTTAAAAAGTATCTCAAGCTAGTGTGATACAAGATGATACTTCACTGAAAAGAAAGATCAACCGGGAAATCAGATTGACGTTGGCCTACGTCGCGCACTCTATCGTTCACATTTGTTATCTTTGTATAAGAATATTCTATTGTTTCTTTCTTTTTGCAATTTAACAAATATATAGATAAATCAATCCTCGGCATTAACAAATGCTTATATTATTAAGAACATTTTTAATACAAAGAATTTTGTTGCGTTTAAGAAATAGGAATCTATAACTTACTAGGTTCGTTTTAGCACTAATCCTAACCTTCATCAACAGATGGCAGCATAGACACAGTTTGGCTGTGATATTAACATTATTCGCAGGGTTGTAATGTAACTTTTTAATAGAAATATAAAAGTACATGATTTTTAAAAAACATGCATTTATTTATTGTTTTATAATTTATTTCTCCTCAATAATGTTAGCAAGGACTTCGGGGCAGTATGGCAAACAAAAAAGTATAGTACACTCCGCACTACGCAAATTTAATGAATTAATTAATCCGGGACTGCCATTTCGAGGACATTCTCAACTGGTAACCGAATGATCTGTGAAACTTCTAAATCTCACATGCCTTTCCTATCCCTACTTTCGAGAAAAATATTATCTACAAACATTTATTACCGCCTACATAGACATCTATAGAAAGGAAAAAATACACATATGTCGATCGTATGCTTAAGAAAGTCCAACATAGACATTATGTGAGATTTAATCCTGGTAGAAACTAACGGTAAGAAATTCGTGACACTCCCTCTTCACAGCATATCGAAAGATAGTAAAGTTTTCAATGGTCAAAATATGAACGTATATTTCAGTACGAGCAATACACTTAAAAACCTTCTTGATAAGCATTCTTGACGAGCATGCAGGAAAGATAGAGATAAATAAAAAGATATAGAATTGCATGCAGTGACTGTGACAAAACCTATGTTGATCAAACGAAAAGAGCGATAGGTACCAGATACAAAGAACACATCAGGTCTTATCGATTTGGTAGATTAGAATCGTCAAGTGTAGCACGACACCGGGCATAATATTAAATTAGAAAACTTGAAATTGAGCAACAAGCATTTGATGAATAGAGAGAATGGATCGTTGTCGTACTCAGTTCTACTTGATTTATTGGGGTACAGCTGCACGTGTTTTATGTTTTTTCGCATGTCTTTAGCAGGTTTATGGCATGTAGGTGGTAAAGGTAGGTATTTGTAAATAATATTTTTCTCGAAAGTAGGGATAGAACATGTTAGATTTAGAGGTTCCTCACACTCGTTGAGAATGAGGATCCCATGCGTACTCGAAGGGGCCGTCCCGGAATAGTTAATTTATGAATCTTGTGTGGTGCGGGACGTACCGATGCTTTAGTGCTATTTATTTCTTCCCATTTACTACTTTCATATTATGAAAGATCAGACTAAAATTTGTTGCTCGATTTAGGATAGATGATTTTCATAGGTGTATTTTGTTATGAGAATCCTATAAACCAATAAATCTAAGGTACTCACTCCTATGGTTGTTTATTTTTCTAGTCGAGATTACTTCAAACCAAAGGCGTCTTTGTAATTCTTTTTTGAGAAACTGTTCTTGAAATGATAACGTCAAAAAAGGTTACTTAATTTTACTCTAATAAACTACATGTATAATATAAAAGAGTATTTCGTACACCTGATAATACTAAAGGTACTTGTATTTGTACTTTGATAAAAATAAGATTTTCTTTAAACAACAATCACTTCTTGAACGAGTTGCAAAAAGCGCTTATCGTAGCGGACTTCTTCGACAACTTCGTGTAATAATTGAACTTATCCAATATCTTTATTTCTGGTTCTTCGTAGGTATCGTGTTTAATAACATCTTTTTTTTTTCGAATTCTTACGCTTTATTCCTAACGATTTCCGTTAGTGATAGTACCTAATAGAAAACAAAAATGCAATAAATATAACAATGCATATATCGGTACAGCCAATATAAATTCTCTACTTTTTATAGAGATAGGAACAACTATATATTTTTTTCACAGATAGAGGTTGGTAGTAAGGATCAATCCATTCCAGTTCATCTGTGATACCGAGTACTCATCGATATGAGTAGTTAATGAGAAGTATCCATACTTACAGTATTCATTTGATACTATGCACATATATAAAAACCGAATAAATGAAAGTCAGAATGAATTTCGTTTTCGTTAACTTAAGAAGAAAATTCCGAGCGATTTAAGGCACCTAAATACAGTATTTCTTCTAGACGTTCACCTGATAATCTATTACGATTTTTAAGAAATGTTAATCCCGCTTTTGAAAATAAACGTTCACTTGGAACTGATGTAGCCACAATAATAATTACTTTCAAGGTAACCTGCGCACTTTTGGAAACAGTGATTTTAAGTCTTCCCATTCATTTAACGGGTTGGATTTTAAGGAACTCACAGGACTCGCTAAATAGAGGCAAAGTTTACCGTGAGACTCGTGAGTTTTTTTCTTTTTACGTTGACCCAGAGCTAAACTTTTATGATGTTGCCAGAAGTCATAGCTGTACTGCTCTACCACACGATCCTCGATTTTGTTTTCCGGCGATGATCAAGTAATGTAGCTATGCTAACATGATTAATCAACTTAATTTGACCAATGCTTTTTATAATCTCTTTAAGTAGTTTGGTTTGTAGATCGACAATTGCTGGTATCGTAGTTTATATGGTTCAGAATTTCTAATACGATGCGCGTGGTATTACTTAAGTTGGCACACTGATAAGATAAATATTGACGGTAGTTCAGTTTTAAAAATCGTTTTAACGAGAAAATTGATTTTAGATCATTGACATGTTAGTAATTTTTTGTCCAGAATTTTACCTAAATTCAAAACTAAAATAATATACATGGTGTTCCGTTAAAAAATACATTTGAGCAAAATATACCTTATCAACTTAACGCAATATGTACCAATTGTCTCCTCCGCGCATTTCCGGAAAAGTAACAATTTCTATGTAAAAGTCAACTTTTTCAAAAAACCCTAATTCTAACTAATAAGACAATAGAATTCGCTACATGTTCCTTTACATAATACACAATTGTCCATAATACACAGCATATTCCATGAAAAAAGGATACAAATTTGATGCAACATAACAAACCATGTTCTCAATTGAACCTAGTAGCATAGTTTAATGGAGATGACGCTAAGTTGTTCACGCAAACGTATATTTATGTATGTGTTTGCTTTATTCAGAATGCATCAAATCAGCAAAAGTGGTTCAACCAGTACATCTTGTTAAAGGAATAAAAAATGCTGTTCCATATGTAAACAAAATAATTTGTTAATGTTCCAAAAATTTTGTTTAATCAACAACTGGTCTTTTCTCAGTGTTTAATTGATATGGTAAAATGGGATAAGTATTATCGGTTTTCGAGAAGAAAAATCTGTAGAAATCTTATAAAATAAACAAATATCTGTGTTCCACAATTGTTTGGCGATTAGTAATTGTGTTTGTAGCTATATAGGATGTTCCAACTTTTTTTAAAGGCATTCAAGTAATAGCATTTGTAGAATTCTACAAATTGTAAGGTATAAAAAAAATAATAAGTAGACCTTGTTCGTAACAGCCTTAAAATGAAATACAGAAATAAATTTACAGTAAATTCATTTGTACTCCATTGTATAGCTGTAGGGACCAGAATCTACTGATTTCTTTATTCTAAATTATATTTTACTAAAAGGTTTTCTTGACTTAATATCACCTATACAGAGAACCTGTTGTATAAAAGGATATAAATAAAAGCATAAGTTATTATTAATTGGTCTTTATTTTCGAAGTTTATTATAATAACCCTTTGCCTCTACATATACAGGATTATTAAAATTAAATTGACTGGCTTTTCCGTTTATAATTCTGTTAATACCATTTACCCAATTGTAACAACACAACATAACAAATGACTCAATACATTGAGATGTACATGCACCTGAATTATTGCAACTACAATTAAAAAAAATATTTACAATGATAAATTATATCAATGTACCAGAATAGAATACAGTTATGTATTATCTGCCAAATTAAATTAATGGTTAAATATCTTGATAACAATACTTATGAAACAAAATACTTTAACAATAATACGTAAACTACAATATAGCCACTGGTCAAAGTTAAAACAAGAAAATCCTATATTTGAAATTATTTGTGACACTACATTGAATTTTACATGTTATTTATTGTTTTTAAGAAATATATAGTGCAAACATTACCTTCTTTGGATAGCATTAATGTAGGAACGGCGTCTTTTTTTAAATACATATTGGAAGTAATATCTGTTGGAGTAAAATGCATGTGGCAAATCTTCTTTCGTTTATATGTTTCCTCAGGAGTTAACTGAAGAAGTTCTTCATTGTTGCATGCTTTTAACCACATCTCAAATAAGCTTTTTTATACATTTTATTGTTCTAGATGCTGAAAGATATTAATAGCATTACCGTGGTGATTACTAGAATATTTTGGAAATCGTATGTTTCGAATCTAAGTAGAAATAAAACCTGTGGGTTTTATTTTGGTTTTCTAGTATTTTAAATAGCGCATGTAATTTATAAAACACCATTGCCCAAATAACAATACCTAAAAGCATAAAGGATTATCTAGAAGAATTTCCTATACAACGTCGGTTGTTTATTGAATTATTAAACAGAATGCACGGGCAGATAATCATCTCGAATTTTCAATTGTTGGCGATGATGTAACAGTTGAACCGAGACGCGAAATAGGAGGATGCATTCGCGGTCACTGCCTGGATTCTATGTGATATCTCGGGCGGTGCAGTTCAGTGGTTGTATCGGCTGTATAGGATTGAATTAGAGAGATACGAACACAGCATGAAACACAATACCCGCTACCTAAATAAGGCATTATTGCCGAATGGATGGGTAAGTACAATATTCTCTATTCGTAGAATTTTCTATGAAGCGGATAATTATGTCATACATGCTACATGTATATAGCTGCCTATGTAAAGCCGGTATTAATGCGTTGATTCATAAATATGTGGTCGATGTTAAAAAATCTACGTACAATTTTTAAAAATTCTTGAATTCAAAACAGAAATGGGAATATCATAGGTGCCACAGATGTGCAAAAATGCGATTGAGATTCAGAGAGATATTCATACAAATGTAATATTTGCATGAAACAATTACACTTGTAGATAAGTTGGAATATTTACATATTATAGTAAAGATTTTATTTAAAAAATACGAGGATGATATGAGAAATGTCCGTGTTTGGGGATAGATGGCGCTTTGTGTAAAAATCTTCATTAGCCACTGTCAGTACTATTCTTTATGTCTGTCAAAATTTCGGAGGGATTCATCGAGTAGTGTTGTTTTGAAAGCTGCTGAACGCAAGTGTTAAATATAAATGTATTTTAGACGTAACGCACTTTTTAGAAAAAGAATAATACCGGTCAGTGGACTGGATTAATTTTTTTTTGGGTAGGAGAACGTGTGCAGAAATCAAAGATAAGCTGAATACAGTTTATACGGACTATGTTGTATATTGTAGCAAAAAAGCAAAACGCATACATAAAAAAGGCTCCTTCTTACAGAAGCCATGCTAATCTTTTGGATATAAACAATTTTTTTATCAGACACAGAATTTTCAAACAAAGATTTTTTGGAGAGAAGTTCTGCGCAACCTGAAGTTATGTTTTGTTGAGTACAATAACAACATTTAAACTAGCTGCGCTTTTGCTTTGATATTTCTGTTAGTATCTAGTGTTGGTTGATATATGTATATGTATATATGAAAAAAAATGAAGATATAATGTGGATGTAATGTAGTGTTAATGTGGATTGCTGCATATAATAAAGAACAAACAAGTTAAAACCCATAGTTATTGTTATCGTGTTCAAGCATAAAGCGCGTCCAATTTCCAAGGTACTAGTCTGGTTTTTTAAACTGCGTTTTTGGATGCGACTCCGAGATGCCATTGTTTCTTTAGCGTGCGATATCTATTACGTCTTACGGCTCAAATTGTATTTGCTTGAGTTCTACTTTGTAATTTTCGGCATTATGCCGAACATTTTTTATATCAACTATATTCTACAACATTGCTATCGAAGTCGTTGCAATGTTTGAATCGTATTGTTTACATTTTTGTAATGGATCAGCCTGTATCTTGTATCCTGTATCTCCAGACCTGATAGGAAAGCTCTTCAAGAACATTGAATCATAGCACATATACTTCTTATTTTTACGTAGTTAATGGTTTACTTAACTAAAATATATTGCTTTAACGCCCTCAACTATTTTATTTATTGCCTTTTTTTTATTGAGTTTTATATATTTTGTTTAAATTTTGGGTAGTTGAATTAAAAATATTGCCTGCTACTATTAAATGCGTTGTAACAGACATAAAAAAGATATGTATCCAGCCAGCTTTGCCTTCCTTACAGTGCACGTATAAGTGTACGTGTAAGCTTATTTAATACTTAAAAGTATGCGCATATCAATAAACACCATTTGAAGTATTCTTCTGTAGAAACTATACTAACCGTTACTACTGCAAAATACAGTAAAATACTATGATCTTAATCGTATGCTTTACTCAGCAAGTTAGGAAGTGTGCCGGACGAAATATGTTTCCATTATCTTTAGTAATTAACTAAGCTTTTTAACGGATTATTTAAAATTATAGTTAATCTTGGAATCCTTACCAGCTAATTTAGAATTTACCGTTGACCCTATCAACTGCGCCCTTTAGCGCTCTTGTTCGCAATTCAATAATATTGTCATTAAACTTGCCTTTGCCACTTTAGTTATGAAAAAAAATCTTTCGCATCACTATAGCAATTGCAGTTTTGAAGATGTCGCCGGTCCCCACTCTTAGTGGGACACGCAGATTCCTTTTCAGAACCTCTTCGTCAATTAAATCGAGCTTTGACCAAGAAATAAGATATCTTGTATATGTTGTCGAATTGAAACTTTTTCTTTACAAATATCCTGGTGTATAACGAAATTCTTTAGTCGAGGGAAGATTAAACAAATTCGTAGCCGGTTATAAACAGGCATAATGAGTAATAACATTGCTAACATCCCGATGAAATGCACCACTAAGCACCTGTCTGTATAGACCTATAGCCAGCGGCTATAATATAATGACTTTATCTGGCAAGATCGCTCCTTAACTACTACAAAATTCCGCTTCGCCTCGATCAGGTATATAAGAAGGGTATCTAATCAACACGAATTTTATTGCGGCTTTTGTTAATTTATCGGAGTGGATCCGAGCGACAACAAAAAGAAATAATTTAACCGTGTTGAAACATCTGCTGGTTATTGTGGGCATGATTGGTATTTAATTTGTGCAAGAGATTAGATCGATTTCATACTCAATTAAATGTCTCGTTTTTTTTTATATTTTACCTTCGTTGGTTGCTAATCGGAAAATAATTAGTGATATAAGCACAATATGTGTAGGTTGAAGAAAGGCTCTCAACTAAGATAAAATCAGTTGAATTTAATTAGAGTATATTATAACTACATTTATTTCAAATAATTTAGTCAAGGTAAGTGAATTTTCTGTGTCTTCTTACGGTCAGTTTCGTAACTTGGCTTCGTGCTGTATAGATTTCTGCCTAGACTTGCTAATTTCGTAATTCTCTCAATTTTAAACCTTTAATCTTCCTAATTATTTCGTTCGGTGTCCATGTTTTCAGTTTCTTCCTGCCGGTTGTGTGTATCAATATTCCATATTTTGATTTTTGTGAACTTGTTGGTCTGTTTGTTTAGAACAGTCGTTTCGTGCTCATAACTACTATAGTTGTGAGTGACATCGTATAGGCGTTGTGAAGTCCAGATTCATCATACTGGCTTTTACTGGTTTTACTACCATTATCTGCAAAAAAATCAAAGATAAAGCATGTCACATTTACTGAACAAGTATTTTTAATTATTGTAAATTAATAACAAAATTAGAATCATTCAATACAAACAAAATCGTTTGAAATGTTCAAACCGTTTGCCGTTTGTTTCCTGACAATATGCAAGCCTGTTAGAAAATTTTTGAATTACGTTTTCCAAAACTACTCTACGGATTTATGCATATTCAACAACTACTCTTTGTATTAACCTCTGTAAGGTATAGTTAGTCGACTAACGTAAACGCGTGATTTGAGATGACGCCAAAGAAAAGAATCTAACGGACTAAGGTTTGGAGAACGTGCATGCCAGTTAGTGAACCCTTTACACCCAACCCATCGATTTGAAAAGGTCAAGAAAATTCCTAACTCATCTATCATTGCCTATTGTGTTGAATTGCAGGAATAATTTCATTATCCAATAGATCCAAGTATTTGTCCCGTTCAAGTTTCCATCTATAAAAGGTACTGCTACAAACCTGTATTCTACAATTCCCATCCAAACTTTCAATTTTTGAGGATGCTGAGTGCACTTTATGGATCTAGTGAGAATTCTCATTTGACCAACAGGTACCTTGAATTATGGCTATTAACTGTTTCATTTAAGTAAAAAAATTGCTTCATTAGAAAATATCACATTAGTTGCAAAATGTTCTACATTACAAATGTCCATTATTCTTTCGCAAAACTCCAGTTGTCGACCAAAATCATCATCAGGAGAATTTTTAACCGTCCCAATCAAATTAAAACGTATAATCGTTTGCTAACAGATAGGATTTCCTTCGGGATGGAATCATTAAAAAGATGACACATAGTTTCAAAACTGATCATCATTAAGATTTCAATACGCTCTTTTTCATTTAAGTGCACTATTTTCAGATTTCAGAAATCAGATGCATTATGAGTTATTACAATTACCTGCAAAGTTTCATCAACATCGTCGTTCCATACCTCAACTCAACCCATAGAAACACATGACGAGCAACTACTAGCGTTGTTACAGAAAATAAAACATTAATGCAAGACAAAGAATGAAACTGACTCTTGAGTTTGATGTGTGTTTATTTTAGGAAATTTTTTCTTGGTTCTAGCGGCTCTTTATTGAGTTTATTAGAGATTTCATAATAAAACACTGTTTAATGTTTCGACACGTTTTTTTGTCTTTCTCAGAAATGATTGTTTTGTTTTATACAATCATTTGTATTTATAACAATTCAATTAATTAGTTATTTTTTAATTTTTTTCTTAGATACTAGGTTTTATCCCTAACGACAAAACAAATTAGTTTTGATCAAAATTTAATAATTTTCATTCATAATTACAATCCACGTTGGGAATAGAAAAACATAATTTAAACCACCTAGACCTTATACTTATCCGCCAAAAAAATAAAATATTAACATAACTATATTACAGAGCCACATCTTCTGGTCGCTACCTGAATTTTCACTGAATTTACACTACAAAAACAATATCATGTCAGCATTAGTACGTAGAGCCAAAAAATTAACTAGACCAATATTTAGAGAAGAAACATAAAATGCTAGTCAAAAACAATAACTTTACTCATGAACTAATAGAGAAAACCATAAAAAACAAGATGCATGCACTTTATAATTATATCTATAATAACTGAAGTCGTCCACCCTACGCCTCTAGCCCCGTCCTCGGTTAAAAATGCGATCCACAATGGTCGCGAGGGAGATATGAGACCGGCGAAAACAAGCAATATGGGCAAAAGTAGGGGTCCTGAAATGCAATCTAGGCGTCTCGGAAGAGACGCGGGAATAGTTCGCGCGGCAAGCGACATCCTCGAAGCGTCTGGTAGGCTGAAGTGATTTTTAGATTTCGTCCCACGATGTCGGATATAAACGCGAGTACGGGCCCGCGAAAAACCCCGTACTCCTCGGTGGGAAGAAAGCAACGCGATCAACGGTGTCGAGTCGCGTCAGGTCGAACTGTCAGAATACGCGAGAAAAAACGGGAATTTTCCGCGTCCTCGCGACGAGAAACGGCTTTCTGATGGATGGGATCGCCTTCATGAGCGTCGAATCCGAAGAGTTTTTATTCTGAATTCGAAATTGAAATTTAAGTTAACGGTCGGTATAAGTACGGGGTGTGGACCGTATATGTCATAAGTGTATGCGTCGTCGGATGTACTTTTTTTTTCGTCGTTTAATTATTGCGATACTGTTTTTATTCAATTTATGTAAGAATGTTACTTGAAAAATATAAATAGAAATAGTTATTTGGAAGATGTGGTACGAGAAATAGGTGGGTTGACAGCGGCATGTGGTTCGGCCAAAAATTAATCAGTTTTACGCTTTCAGACCAAATTTTTGACGAAAATACGTAACCGGCGGGATCATCGAATATTGGAGACGATAATATAACTACGAATGCTGAGTTTTCCTCATTTCTAAAATTAACACCATCTTAACACCTTTCAATATTAAAGTAACACAAAAATAATTCCATCACATAAAAAAAAATGTTTCTGGAGAGAGAGAAAATGTGCCGAAATGGTCTTATAAATTCTCTAATAAACTCAATGAAGCGCTGCATGAATCAAGAAAAGAATTCCTAAAATAAGTACCAAGAAACGGCTACTTGTATTTATATCTTGCTCAAGTTTTAAGGGATTGACATTTTCAACTTGCATGTCAATTGTCTTTTATTTTTTTTAAATTTTAAAACAACTAATAGATACAATTAACAGTTACATGTGCACATATGTTATACATATTCCATCAACTGCACGTTCGATGTGCTTGTGATACATCCCGCAGGAGAATCGGGATAATTATCGCCGGATATTGTGGCTCGTTAAGAGGTATGTATGTAGGAATGTGAAACACGAACGCTCCTGCGCTTGACAACGAAATGCAATGGGGACGGAAGTTGAGAGACGTATTGGTTCACCATCATGTCGTTGCGCCGTCAGATACAGTTCCTCTCAAACCGAGACAATTCGGATGCTTTCGTTTTGTACTTGACACCTGACAGGGAACCTGGAAGTAAAAAATTGTGTTAGTTATGATATAAGACTAATTATGAAGGATGTCTTACTATGAACTGCATCAACTACCGATAACGCTGGCCGACAGTGATTCAATTTATTGTTTCCGTTATTAGAGCAGTTTCAGGCTAACTTAGTGTTGTTGATATAAAATGAAAAAGTATGTTTCCAGTAAAAAAAAAAAAAAAAAACGTATCACTACAAATGCTAGGTGAAATAGTGTCTGTGTGATTTTCTATTGTGTTGGACTTGAAAACAATTACGTTTCAGGTTCCAGTAAGTCTGCCATCATATGTCTATCTCACCTTCCTTGATACTTGCTCCATGAACTATATGTCTTGATCCGAAAATCTATCCGAATGATTATAGATGCTTATATTAGCGTTCACTAATCAGCATATTTCGTACGAGTTCTTCACAATGTTCCGCCTTATTGTTACCCAAGAAGTTCTTAAGCACAGCAGCAAAAGAGCACCAAGCAGAAGCATCAACAACATGGCTTTTGGGAAATTCAAGTCGCTAATGAGGAATTTGAGGACCATCAAAAATTCTAGACTTTATTTTTTCTAAACTTACTTTGGGGAACGATCTACAAATATATTTAAGGCATTTCCCTTCTTTATGCAAGGCTTTAATAATTTGTTTCATGAGCCCCAGCTTTATGTGAAGTGGAGGTAAAATGATTTTACATTACGGTGCAAGAGCGATACATGGTACTGCGCGTGAAAACATGTAGTGACATATCGGAAAAAGCTGGCAAACTCTCGTGTATCGTGATATAAAAATTACAATTGTTGGAAGGAACGTAACTATTGAAAAAATGCCGTTCTAACTAAAATAAAATGAAAACTTACTTGTTATACATTATTTCAAAAACTAGAGCCAATTAGTACAAATGTAAATTGCTTCTAAATTTCTTGCTTCAAATGTAATATGAAATCGTATAAACATCTGTAGCAATCGAAAAAAAAAAACTTTCTTTGTTGACCTGCGTATTTGAAAAAATATACATTATCGTCGCTGTTCTTCACTTAATATGTTTAAATTGCATTACTGTAATTATCTATCTCAGCAATAGATTGGTTGCATATTTGATTTTGGTCGTGGCACGTCTCGAATCGGTGGCGTGGTGTATGGTTGGTGGTGTGAAGGCAGTTCTGTAGCACAAATTTTTCTCTCGGTGTTGGAATATGCGTGTCTCTTATCCTTTTTTTGCTTTGTATCTTCTTCTTGAGGAGTGGGTGATTAGCTAATATTTCATATATATTTGTTATGATAGCTATTTACTAGGTTAGTCGTTACTGAGTGCAAGCTTAATAGGGTTAAGTTGAAGCAGGCAGTAGTCTGAACTTCTTCTAATATATGTTAATTATATTATTATTATATTATTATTTTCAATAAAGACCATTTATTTATTTACTATTTGTTTATTATTATTTATACTCCATAAATATAAACATTGTTTACTATAAGCTAGAACGATAATCTTATTTATAGCATTACATTTTAAACGAGTTTAATTTTTTTGAAAACATTATGCTGATACACTTGTTACGTTCTACTGTTTTGAAGAACGATGCCGCTAATCGTCTCCTTCCGTGTATCTTTCTTGCGAAGAGGGAGGACCATTGCAAAACAGCAAGTATGTAAAAAATTATTAAAACAGTTCCCCTTATAACAAAATATTGTTGCTAAGGACACAAATATTTTGATAAATTAACAAACACACTTCTAGTTTCAACTCCTTATATCTTCTACTATGTAGATAGCGAAGAAATATTAAGTCCAGTCAACGACGGTAGTGGTGTAACGGATAAATAGCTTGCCTTCTGTTCGAATTTCTCACGTCCTATATCACCCGATTTCATGTAAAATTCTCCTACAACAATTACAAGAATAATATCAGTTATAAAATCGTAAATTAAATATCTTTATAAAGTTACATCCCTTTGTAACATTTTATAGTGTAGTTGTTAATGGTGCGCCCTGCATCATATGCTTTATGATAACTCTAAAGATAAGAGTATTGTTATGAAAATATTTTTCGAAATTTATAGTTATCGAAATTAGCTGCCATTGAATAGGGAACTGAAGAGATGCTAATTAACTCTTATAATCCAATATTCATCCATGTATTTTGTTGTACTCCCATATTCTGAGTGTTCAGCGCTTGAACTCTACCATTAGTTCCTAGGTATCTACGTAACATATAAATATAGAGTTTATATTGGAACATCGCAGTATCAGATTAGTCTTTCGTTTCAAATTTTAATGCTCGCTAAATTTCGTTTATTGTTATCTATTTTAATATAAATTGCTGGAACAGTGTTCTATAAACACTCCTGAATTCTATAGAACCAAAATCTAATTAAATTCGAAAAATCATTTCTTCTAACATTTTTCCTCATATAAAACACCAGTATACTTAGATAAATCTCAATAGTAGAAAATGACTACATACAATTTAGAATACAATGTGTTTCATTGGAGAGATTGACTTATTGGTACCAAGCGATTAAATAAATTAAAACGTAGATATATGAAAAAGGAACTAAATCTCACAAATATCTTTATTTGATGATTAACCTACTGGTTTCGTGGGTACATCATTATCATCAGGCCCAGACAAAAATAGAATTTAAATGATTTTAAACAATGCAAAAGAAGCTGCAACATTTTAGTAAATTGATGAAAATATATTGTTCTTTGTATTTACTATTTTAGACTAAGATTAGTGTAATTGAGCGTATTTGTGTAGCATTACATTAATTATATTAATTGGTCTTTGGATGTAATTGTAACCTTATTTTAAAATAGGAAGATCTATGTATTTTCATTAATTTATCACAATTTGACAGTTTTTTACGTTGATTAAAATCACTTAAATTCTGGACCTGCTAATGTTTGATGTACACGCGAAACTGATAGCCTAATCATTAAATAAAAATATTTATTAATCTACATTTTAATTACTATGAACTCACACTACCAACTTTAACAGAGTGTAACTAACGTTTCAGAGGTTATCTGTCATAAGCGCCAGTTACACATCCCATCTAGAGACTTCCACTTGTCGAAAAGGTGTTTTAGATACACTCCCAAATTCCACGACCCTTAATTTTCTCTAAATAATTTCATAATTTCTGCAATTTTCCCCTTCGTAAAATATTATCATAGATTAAATAGATACCAACTCTGATGCAAATGAAAAAAATGATGCATGGTAGGTAATCGCTGGGGTTCGAAATTCTACGTTTTGTCTAAAGCTGACAACAATTTTTCATCAAAGCGTTTTTTTTTTAGACGCAAATACCAATGTAAACATAAATGTTTCAGCTACATCATTCGTAAGATGTTTTATTGCTTTTTATAAAGAATCCCTTTCTAGTAAATCATTCTTTTGTAATTCTGTATTTTTCTAAAATTCCAGAAACAATGGTGATACTTAAGGAAAACGAATATCTTGGATATTGGAAGTCGTTTAAACATTGCGAGCGGTTATACTGCAGCGGCGTTTATCGTCCTACCGGATAGCAAAAAAAGCGAGGGCAATAAAGCGTTACTTCGTCCAACCATAAAAACCATATTTCCATAATCTCATAAGCATTCAGTGGCGTAGTTTGTATAGAGTTTTATTGCGCGGAAAACTAGCTACGCTATATCTCGACTTTAGTACTATAGTATGCGGTACTGCAAGCTCTGTCCATGTTGTATGCGTTATTTGTTCAAGTCCTGTACTCTCGGTTTTTCCTTTTCGTCGTCGAATTGCTGCCGATAGAAGGAGAAACAAGGAGAAAACGTGCGATGTATGGAATTGAAGACGGAAGATACGGCGCTAAGGGAAAAGCAAGCGCTCTTTGGCGGTTTTGCGCTCGCGATTTGCATATTTCATAAAAGTTTGTATCGAAAACTTAATCAAGTGTGCTATTGTTCGCGTCAGCTCTTTCTGTGTAAACCCACCATATCAAATGCTGCATATGTGAATATATGCAGGTACAGCTAGTTACACATACATATTGATGCGCAAATATATACAACAATAATTGCTTGTATAGTCATGTTCAAAATTAACGCAATACTCAAGTAAATTCTATGTCATTTTTACAAAAGTTTGCATGGTAAAAATTTAATTTACAAAGGAAGTATGAAGTTAACAAATATGTATGCACTTATATGCAAAGTTGATATATATATGTATGCTGGTTCAGTTGAGTATAATTGTAACAGTCCCTTTCAGAGAAGGCAGTAGGAAAAAAATTATGTGTGTTTACCTTTCTCTATGATGGCCGGATGCGGTCGAAGGTGTATCATATCGTAAATTGGTATTGCACGTTCATTTAGCCTTCCACGACGTAATGCTTGTATTTGGAAAATGATCGTTCTACATCTAGTGAAGTAATATTTGCGTATTTAAAATCCTTCATCTCATAGCTTCCACTATCGGATGCATTACTTATACCCTTGCTTATAAATCGCATTTTCTGCAGATCCGAATTTTTTTGAGAACGGTTGAACATTTCTGTGATACGTGCTGTCCTATATTATCCATCAAGTTTTCCAGGCCCGTTTCCATCTTATAGAGTATTAAGTGGTTCCGATAAGGGTAATGCACTATTTTGCAATTTTCCAAGAGATTCTACAGAGTACAAATTTCGGCTATATCTGGTTCAATTTAATAATCTGAAAACTGTTCTTGGATTATTTTAATAACTTCAGAATCTTGTGGTTTCAATGTCGAAATAAGAGATTTGATACTCTGAAATTGTTTACAGTAATACGATACTGCTGCAAGCCAGGTACCCCGTCTGGTTAATACAGCTGCAGGTGGTTGTGGAAGTCCTGGACAGAAGTTCTTGAATTAGCGAATCCGTTTAGGCGATTTGGGAAACACCTTTTTTGTGTTAGCTATGAGTTGGTCTACTCTTGGATAGCTGAGTCTGATGGTATCTACCACAATGTGAAACGCATGTAGTAAACGCGCTACGTGGGAAAGGAGCTGCGGAAAATCTCTTTTTTAATAATCTGCCAACTTTAATCATAGTTGTGGTTCCATCAGTGAGAGATATGCTTAAATGCCTATGCTGTACTCCAACTAAATTAATAGCATCTTTTATCGCTTGCACTATGGCTTCTGCCTTCGTATTTCTAAGACTTTTGCTGCACAAAAGAGATGGTATCGACAGTCTATCAAACTTTAAAGTATGCAGTATAACATGTATTACACTGTCTTTGCGTGCGTTTGTTGTTTTGTCCACGTTTATCCATATTTTCTAATTTTTTATATTATTCTGTATAGTATTTTTAACTTTAAATATTACGCGTGGAAAATGCCATCGCAGTTGATTTCTGCTTGGTAATTTCCAAGTAGGAACATATTTTCCCCAAAATCTGTCACGAAAATCCGGTATGGTATATCATTTTTTTACATTTTCTCTGTATTTCGCCGATTCCAGGTGCCGTCTGCACTGTTGTTCGTTGTAAACCAATAGGATCACATCGAAAACATCACATTTTACGGAACCGCTATGATATTTTAAAAACGAATACCGATGTATGTATTTTTTGATTTCGTATATTCCATGCAAACTGTGTTGTCGTTTACGCATCATTTTTATAGTACACGGTTGGTTTCATCCACACAGCCGAAGCGATGCGAACAAACCAATTTATACACATACATATGCATAAAACATCGGACGACCTTGTCCGGTCTGCGCCGCTGCGTGCCAACAAAAATCACTATCGTTATTTATACTCGTTAAAAGCAATTGAAGAAGTACTCTGAAGAGAATAAATAAGAAAATTAACTCGAGAAGAAAAAGAAAACAACAAGGTGGGATTTGGAAATTAATGTAAAAAGGGAGAAAGCACTGTACTGTATTATGTTCAAAACTCCTTCGTTGCTTACGTGGGAAATATCATGGAATAACTAGTACAGTCTACTACGGCAGAACAGCATTGGGACAAATTACTACAAATTTCTTCCTGAATTTATGTATATATATCTGCGTATCTCTTCTTAATGATCACCGAACATTAAATATTTCATTAGAACGAAACAGTAATATTCTTGATTGGGAACCAAACATTGCTTAATGAAACTACACTTGAGATTTTTAGATGTTCTGCCAACAACTAAAATGCGTTGTTAATAGTCGACAAAGTTCAAGCATTTTTCTTCTCAATATATAAATGCCCTTTTCATTGTTGAGCGCATATTTTGTCTTATTGATTTGAATAACTTGCAAACGATTTTTATCGCTTGATTGGAATGGAAGCTGAACATAGTTTGGTAACGAATAGGTTTAAGTTTGTTTCTATATGGGCGCTAACCGCAGAGTTTAGCGAGTAGTATATTATTTAGGTGTCCTATATTCGACTATTTTATTATTGCGTTACCGCACACTTGGGTAACGTATGGAGCGAATTGAATGACTTGTTATAGTCCCGCCGCACATTCGCGAATAATAAATTTTCTTTTATTGGATAATTTGTGTATTGCTCCGTACACAGCGTATGTCAAAACCAATTGCTGGCCGCAATTGTTTATTTTATGTTCCGGTATTTTCTATTACTACCAGCGAACCAATAAATTTAATAGTATGCCGAGCAAGTTATCGTCGATATAAACATTCGAACTATGACGATAAATCTTAGGTTCCTTTTTTGATTTTGTAGGTTCTTTTAATTAAAATTTCATACTTTGATAATTGGAAAAGGAAAGAAGGACTCCAGTAAAATTATGTTGTCTTTAATAATAAACTTTACTATTGAATAGTAGAAATACGAAAGGAAGTGAATGCTAAAACGGTAGTCCTGAATTATGTGCGAGAAACTAAATCGGAACACAGATAAATCACCTTCGACGCTTCTTCTTAGCTAAATCGCTTCAAAATTAAATGAAGAACACGATACATTAGTAAGAATATTAATATGAAGAAATATATACAAAACGAAAAAGTAATATCTACATTTACGATGGTGGCAATATCATAGCAATTCCTTTAAGAATTAGGCTGTTTAGTTCGATCTTCAATCCTGCAGCGAATTAAATGTAGGTGTTCTCTATTGGAATTGGTAAATAGGTAATTGCCTATAGACTTATTGTTGCTCAGACGTTCTCAAAAAAATCAATGAAATTAGAGAATTGCGTTTGTTGATCTAAACTTAAAGTAGTGTTCACATAGGGTAACGCGAAATTATTTGCAATATTCTGGGTCAATTCTTAAAATAACTTCTCGACATATTGAAAACTGACATCTCGGGTTACTTTGTCGTAACATAAGATTAATTTATCTCTTGATAATACCTAACAATTTTTTCTTTAATGGACAAAATTACACGGAAACGTTGTATGTTCCATTTACCAGTAACTTCTGCAACATATATAACGTATAACACTCAACAGCTTTGGTTGTCTCTGCCTTTGAGCGCTTTCAGGTTTATTGTTGCTTGTATCTATAGACCGGCAAAAATTAATTATAATGTTGTTTCCGAATTTGACTGACAACGCATATTACTTGTGATTTTAACATTAATATGTCGATCATTCGTCTGTAGAGCAACCGAATGAAATTTTAATTTCAGTCTGTGCTAAGAAAATCATCGACGCTCCCGTAAGGATGACGGCTCAGGATGCCACTTTGATGGATCTGTTCATCGCTACTAATTAATAAACCTGCTGTAGCCAACGCCTCGAATACAATAAAGAATTTTGTAAGAAAAAAGGGCCACTTTCATTCCAGTTTTGCCATTTATTATTAATTTATTTGAAAAACGGTGAGACCGTTACTTAAGAAGAAGTCAAATAGTTCATATATTACACCAATATGCAGGTTATTAATTACGTTAAGTGTTTATACAGCATGCTCACAGTATGTACTGTCACCTTTGTGTTTAGATTACTAGCATCTGGAGATCCGCTGCAAACTGTAGGTTTCTCTTATAGAATAGATAAATCAAATGCCTGCCAAATAATTAAAGAAATATTCGAAGCACTCTTGACTATATTATCAACACCCAAGCATACATAGGTACATGGAAAAAATGCTTCAGTATTGTTTTATTTGCCGTAATTTTTGTCATTTCTTGTCGTAATATTTCGTCATATTTTTTTTGTCTTTGTTCTTGTTATTAGACAATATGTTTCCTATGTTGTTACTTTTAAAATGGCTTTGGCAAAAACTATATAACATTGCTGGGTCAACTTTACATGCTGTACATCGGCAGCTTCTATTATAATATAATTCTCGCCAAATTCACTGAATATTAAAGTTATACAAAACTTTCTCGCGTGAAACAATAAAATTAAGTGGCGAAAACCTTATGCTGTTAAAGGTAGCACCCAAGGTAGGGGGTAGAAATAGGCACTTGTAAATAATATTTTTTCTCGGAAGTATTAATAGTACATGCGCATTAGTTTTAGAAGTTTCTCACATCATTCGGTTACCGATTGATCATGAGGACCATTCATGTCCTCGAAACGGCCGTCCCGGATTAATTATTATATTATTATATAATTAATTAAACTTGTGTGGTGCGGAGGTTGCCGATACTTATGTGTTGTTTACCATATTGCACCACAGTCCTTGCTGTCATTATTATTTACCCAATTTGAAGTTTCACGTTGTTAGCAAAATCAGTTTTCTAAGAGGTTTGGGATGTTTTTAGACCTGGGGATGTAAAAAATTTTCAACGTTTTATTGGAAAAAGAGGGACACATTTCGACGCTTGCGTCTAAACCAATTGCAGTATAAAAGAGAGAACGAATTAAATAAAGTTAGTGAAACAGGTAGAGACAGAAGGTACGCTTGTCTGGATACAAACAAAAATGTTTATTCTAGTGGCCTCAGTTGTTGGTGATAAGTTTATAGAAAAATCAAGAAAGTTGCAAAATGGTAACTTTGCTACCATGAATGTAGAAACTTACGTAATATATGCATCTGAGGTAATATATGTACCCCAACGGGATGCATAGCTTACATGTTTTATGATATGTGGCTTCACACGTACGTTTACCTAGATAATTAGGTAAGTCGTAAATTTAACCTAGTTGACCGTGCCACTGGAGGAGGTGTTCTTTTCGCTTTTGGAGATAAAGTTTCTTTTGAAATTGTTGATTCTTCTATCGTCTTATCACTTACAGCTGCTATTTCTAATCTGAAATTAACTGATAGACGCTGATGGAATTTTACTAAAAATGTATACTAGCTGAATCATTTTAAACGACTTCGGAAAATCAGTAAAGATGAAATTTCTTTGGCTTACACACAATATCTTAATGATGTAGAAACAACCGTCGTTAATGGTCCTAAAACATTTTTTTCAAACAAAGCAAGGTTCAACGAGACTCCTAAAAATACTAGTTTACAGTAATTCGGACCTGGAATCTCCCCAAGATATTGTCAACGCCTTTGCTCATAAATTCAGTTCCTTTACCTTCCTTGTGGTAAAGTTGATCATGAGGACACACATACCAATTCTGTTCCTCTTACAGTATCTGCTGTTTCTGTAACAGATCTCATTAATATCATGTCTTCATTTCCTCATAGTTACAATGCTGGTGACGACTTAATTCCCAATTGCGTGATACGCAATTAACTGTTCCGTTCGGACCTGTACCTTCCCCTCGTTTTGGTAGCGGGCCAGAGTAATTCCAGTTTATAAGAAGGGAGAGAAGAACCTAGTGGATAGTTATAGACCAATCTCGATTTTGTCTAATTTTGTGAAAGTCTATAAAACTGTCTTATCCTCCACCATATATTATCACACAAAACTCTATATTTCACCACACCAACATTGTTTCGTACAAGGAAAGTTAACAGTTACTAATCTTGTGTCGACTACCTAATTTATTAGCCAGGATCTTGACGCGCAAGAACAAGTTGACGTGATATACACAGACCTCAGTAAAGCATTCGACACATTAGATCATATTGTTTTACTTCAGAAATGTTCTGCTTATTCGACTTCTAAAGTCTTATTTGACCAACAGAAGCAATTACGTTTTTTTTTATAATGGATTCAAATCTTTCGAATTTAGTCCGTCTTCAGGTATTCCACAGGGTTCGAATTTGGGTCCATTGTTATTCAATCTCTACGTCAATGATTTACTTGCTTCTGTATTTTGCCCTATTGTAGCCTATGCAGATGATTTAAAAATATTTATGCTTATTAAGAACTGGAATGACGTTATTGAGCGTAACCTTAACACGATCACCGATTGGTTTGCCTCTTCAAAGCTGCTGGTCAATGTGAACAAGTGCTGCTACATGTCATTCACAAGGAAATTTAATTCCTTCTACTTGCATTTCCGCATCGAAAGTTTTAAGCTTCGTAATGCGCACCTGCAGATACTTTGAGAATATATCCCTTTTCAAAACTTTATTTTATACCTTTGTTGTAAGCAAACCCGAATATGCGTGACCTGTTTGGTCACCACACTACATCTATCTACAACTTCAGATTGAGAAGATTCAACGGAGATTCTCAAATTCTTATCCTTCAAGATTGATGGAATTTATACATTGCGGAACATCGATTATGGTGCTCTTCTCGATCGACATGGGATGCACACCTCGGGTTCTCGTCGGGAGCGACAAAGTGCATGGCGTCCTTGATTGTCCCGACTTGCTTACTTGAATTTTTTAGTTCCTCACACATCTTCACATTCTTCTCCTACTTTCTCCCTTCCCATACCTCGAACAAATCTGTTATCCTTTTCTCCTAATGCTTCTAATGTGCCGCATAACCGATACACTCTATAGTGGTGTGTTTTTCTGTGAAATTAATGAGTTTTAAGTTTTTTTTTATTGTTTTCTATTGTGTCTTCAATTGTTATTTTTATTATTGTGCGTATTTTTTGTATAGTGTTGTCCTGTAACGGGAAGCCGTTGGACAATAAAAAACTATTATTATTATTATTAAGTCAGGCCATAGATGTTTTGTCAACATCGTTGAATTTGATAATCTGAGTCAAATTGTAATCGACGCAGTTGCCTATGTTGGACTTCCTTAAGGTATTCATTATATGTACTTGTACTAGTGAAATTTTATTAAGCTAATAATTCAGAAATTAATTCTTATCCATAATGGTTAAAGTCTGTCATAATATGTCTATTAGTGTTGGTAGATGTCTATTTCCAGCATTTTGTTGCTTGTAGATACTAAGCTGTCTGGGAGTGGAAGTTGGTTGTTCACTTCCTCCCTACTATAAATTTAATGGTCTCGACTTTGGAATTAAATGTCGTTGGAAGAATGCTTTTTTAGTATTAAGAACCGCGAAAATGTCATCTGTGTACCTAAGCCAGATCCTGGGAAAATATGTGGTGTCTTCTTTATACGTTTCAAATTGGTTCATGTGCAAGATGGCTATAAAAACAGACAGCGAATTGCCTATTGTCGTACCTTCAAATTCTTCCTACTACTCCATCAAATTCTTCCTACTACTCCATCTCTTTAAAACCGATGTTAATTTATAATAAGTGTCTACATCGGGGAAGAGTTTCCAAATATCAAACGGCACTCAAACTGTTCAGTTGTATGCTTGACAATGGAAATCCACGAATTATTCTCGAAACAATTGTTTGGAATTAATTATATTTTTGGCGTTGTGTGAAGTGCCGATACCTTAGCGTTTAACAATGAGAATTTAACTGATGCAGCATCAATAATGATGCAGTTAGCAACAGTAGGCCGATAAAAGGACAGTCTACTCGTCCTGTATATGTATATAACTTGAAATTTTATATTGTTATCAATTCTATGGTACTAGCAGTCTATTACTTAATATGATGAAATCTTAATGAACTGAGTTTAGTAAAAATATCAACAGTAACAATATATAATGTTCCTTAAACGCGAAAATACGAGTTATGGTTATAATGGTGGCGGTTCTATCAGTTGGAAGGGATCGTATCGAACCATTACGGCCACTAATACCCATCATGCCGAAGCCACCCTACCCTCGAGCAGATGGAATTATGTTATTGTAAGCTTCATCAACAGACAGAGCCTGTATTACCTATTATCTATTAACCACTCTTATAGGATTTATAGCATGGACGGAATGGAGCGGTGAGCTTCATTTTCTGTCTCCTAATTAAGGACTAATCTTCTCAAGCACTATTTGTGAACGGGTTGAAACGGAAATTCTATATAATGTTGATGTTATTTAGGGCTGTATCGATGTAATCTTCGCTGTTTCTACGATTGCATTCAGCAAAACATCTCGGACGCTTTAGTGTGCTTTATTAAATTAAAAGGGGCTGTTCCCAATTTACGAATTATTGCCTTTTAAAAGAAAAACAAAAGTTTAAAGTAATTTTCGATGCTTGAAGTATGTGGCAAAAACAAATTTAATGTTTAAGACTTTTGCATATTAATTATCTGTTGTCTAGTGTTTGTGTACAATACGCTAAATATGATTCTTTTTTGGATACAACTTTTTGTAGATGTCAGAGTATTTTAAGTTCATTTTATAAGTGTCTATTTTATATTGTTTTTCCCTTAAATACATTATTTTTATTAATTAAAATGAAGTAATACGCATGGGATAACAAAGAGTTAGTTGGAAGGAAAAATTTACTTTTTTCTATTTACTCCTCAAATAATGATAAAATTCAAATTTGACATATATTAGCGTGTATAGTAATAGTAAGTGCACAACTTAAAAGTATTTATTTCAATATAACGATTGTCTACACAGTGGCGCAACTAAATTGCCTTTTATAAATAGAATACCTTGCACATCATACTGTTACAGTTTTGGAGATACTTGTAATTGTTTAAGCAATATCTGTTCCCCGGGAGTTCACAATCTTTATATTTCGTGTCGTATTCAATGTTGATGAAAGAATCCTGCAGTTGATTGCTGGTAGGGTATGCGATACCTTACTACTATAACACAGGTTTGCGAAATTTGAAGTTTTGTTAGCTGCAGATCGCCAATGCTGAAAACGAATTTGGCTGTAGAAATTGTCTAGTAGGTCTAGTTTTGGAGCAATTTCAGGTTCAATATTCAAGAAATTGCAATTTTGGCCAAATTTATGAATTTATTGTGCTACTAGTCTGTAGTTTTAAAATCCATTTTCGACTGCCACTGTATGATTTTGTTTTAGCTGAGGTATGTTGTTGTTGCCATCGTCTTGTATATGTTCTTAACATTTTACTCGGTTTGAATGAAACTATGATTCTGATTCCTTTGTTTGTGAAATGCGTCGTATTTGTTCCGCTTAAGGCATCAACAATAATTTGGTTGCCTTCCTTGGTGTCCATTTCCTTGATGTCCCAGCGGGACCTCTCCCCTTATTCATACTGACATTCCCTAAGTTGTCTAGAAAATAATCCAAATGCAGTTTTATACTCTTGTTGCACCCAAAATTGTTATAAGTTTTCAGCACTTTTTAGAAAATATCACTGAGCTGTGGATGTTTGTCATTTCCTAGAAATCCATCAACAACGCTTTTGAATATTTGCAAACCATCTTTCTCAATGGAATATTTGTTTTATTACTATCGATGTCCCCCATTAGCTGTCTGATATCCGTACCGACAAAAATATCTTCCTTGATCTTTACATCACTTATTCTGAAAAATTTGATAAATAAGTGCTTGAAACAATGCCCATTTTTATACAAACTAGCCCCAACTTGATACGTAGAGGTACGATAATAAATCATTAGAGGACGGTACTAGCGGAGAATGAACAACGTTCAACGACCTAGGTATCAATTCTTTTGAAGGTGCTTTTGTGTTATCCGGAAATAACTGACAAGCATTACCAGTCAAAAATACATAGATATAGTTTAAACTGATTCGTAACAGGTAACACTTATAATTGATATGGCAATGGTTTATTAGATCCCTAATACGTAAGACAATGTATTATAAATTCAGATTTGCATATCTCAGATAACAAGAATTACACATCAGCAATTGAAAATGGATTTTAAAGCTGAAGCTGTCCATGCTTAACGTGTTACACAATTTATGCGGGTGAATTCGTTGCAAAAAATCTGTAAGATTCATCTCCTGTCATTTCTACAACGAGTCTCGCAGGACTTTGTTATTAAATGCGTTCTAAATAAATTGTAAAAGCGAATACATTTTAATAGAAAGTAACTTACATATTCTGCAGACTCGTACAGTGCAGCCAATCGCATCATTTCGGGTTGTATTAAGGAAAAGGTAGAGACTGTTAAGGTAATTCAAGACCTTATTAAGACGAAAATAGAATTTCATGTATAAATTTTTAGTAGCTCAGGAAAGGCCGTATATCAACTACAGGTTGTATAAATACAGTGTAGCACGAAAATTTCTTTTTCCACAAAAGTGTATGGTTAATGGTGTTATATCAAGGCCAATAATAATAATTTTACTTATTTCCGTCGCATTCATATTTAAAACTTTTATTAACCATATGCTACGTTTATCTGCAATAGTTTAATTACAATTTTTGAAAAAAACAATTAGAAGGGATTTTGAAAAAAGTTGTTTTATTGTTGGAAATACATTAAATTATACATTGCGACGAGAATGAATTAAATCAAACAAGAACACATCAAGATATGTTATGGTGCATAGACGAACAATTGGCCGCAAACGCTTATTAAGGTTCGTGATATGGTTCGAAGCAGTCGCTACGCAGATGTATATTGGAGCACATGTAAATGGTATGATTTTTACATAATTTGCAACATCTTGTTTTATCTTTATATTTATAGTAAGCACTGCTTGAAGGTCTTTCTACCAGAATGGTTGCTGCAGTTAGTTTTCTTCAGCTCGCATCAGACCAATGGCCACTTACTACATAAAATCTAATAACGAGATTTTGGAATCGTTTGCTAACAATTATGAATGCATTTATGAACATGCAAACACTAACACCACCTTTTTTACGGATATTCACTCGTGTAGGTCGACACTTCCCATAAATTTATTATATCGATTTATAACGTCTAGTTGGGAAATCACCAGTTCTTTTTCTTTGTTTTCGATTATGCCTGAATCACAGAATTGTTGCTGGCACAGTAACTACGATATTGTCGTTCTATCTTGCAATAATCATCTTTGTAGCACCATCAAAAGCAAAATCATCCTTTCTAGCAACATTTTCCATAGACTCTATAGAATATCTGACTGTTTTATTGACTCCGAGTGTTCTGGTCGCGTAGTACCCCTTTCGATGAAGATCTTCAAACAGCTTGTACGATGACAAATATTTATTGAAGAATTCTCGGAAATTACCAAGATTTTCTATTTGTTGTAAAACTTCCATCACTACCTGTCCTCCTATACCGATGTTTGACTTTTCTTTGCTTCTGTTCCGGCATACGCTATAAATTGGTACAAATAACTACCAGGTGTGTCGGTAATTCTTTTCCGGTTTTTTCGCTAA
>LR737384.1:20247123-20267650 GCA_902655005.2 Marronus borbonicus
TCTGCCGGAAAAACCGGAAAGGAATTACCGACACACCTGGTATTTGATGAGTATAAATCCACAGTTTGAAATTGAATCGGACTGATTCACCTTTTGTATACATTCTGCAAGAGCGCCTGCCGAAGTACGGAAATATTTGTTCGTTTAAAGAATGACTATGGGAGAATATACCAAACTGCATAGGTCGTTTGTTTGTGACATTGAAAGTGGTCCTAATTTGGTAAATTTATCATTTTTGTTAATATTCGTATTATAGGAAAGACGTAGATTTCGCTTTATTGCTTTGAATTTATTTCTACTCATGCACTTACACGCCTTTATCCCCGTCTCTGGACCAGTAAAGGCCAGTTATGTTCCTAGCACTACTTGTACACTATTATAATGAATCAGGTCAGTGATGTGTAATCGCACCACTTTGTTATCTTACTCCAAACATTTCATGTCACCGTAATTGATGCCAAGAACATCGCCGGTGGCACATCGTTGATTTCATAACATTCTATGAGCACATACACGGGCGAGATCGTTTATTTTCGCGTAACCCGAAGAAAGATAAGCATATCGATAAAGCAAACTGTAATTTGGTAATTAGATTTCCTACAGTTGCTCATGTTCGCGATTGGCAGTAAATCATGCTACCCTAAAAGCCTATGTGTTACGTTGCGCTTATCAGAATCATCCTGAGGCGATTAGTTTTCGCGTATTCGAGCCCCATATTTCACTTGTCCCTTTTGCTCCCTTAATTATACAAAATATAAAAGTGTATATGTGTGATATCATTTAGGAAATGTAGATGAATTTGTCTTCGATAGAGACCTTCAGTTGGAAAAATTTATATTGTAAATGACGTTCAAAATGTGATTAGCACTCTAATTGTTAACAAAAAGCACGTAATATTTTATGTATTAGTGAATTCACCAACCCATTTGTTAACTCATATACTTATTTTGTTTGTTTTCTTGTATGCTCGGTATAGACGGATTTATCCTCTATATTTACATCTGATACATTCGACATTGAAACCAATTAGGCTGATATTCTATTCTGTTCACAGATTTATGCAATAAATAAGAATAATTAAAAAATAATATTATTTCTCCTTCATTTCGTATTCAAACCTAATAACCAAGCAATATTACTGCCTAATTTTTGTTAGATGTGTACGGTGGAATATATAGTGTTGTACATACATAGCTTAGAACACTAGGTATTAATTTATTAGTAGTCGGTCGTTGCAGTCAGAAGATGCCCAAATAGGGTATCAGCAAATACAATAGTTAAATAATAATATAATAATATATATTTAATCCCACAATCCATACAAAATGATGTACAAATGACAGTACATAAAAGGATATAGGATAAAGTCAGTAACAAGTAATGTGACAATTAATCTTACAATACATTTTAACGTAGCAACTAAGATGACATAATCAAATAAAGTAAACTATCCATTAAATACATTTATCCTACAGATTATTAAAGAATTCTGTTAAGCTATACAATCAATATTGTAATAAGTGATAGAAATGCGAAATAGTTTTCCATTTGTAATATTTTTTACATTTTGTGGCAATTTGTTATATAAACTAATTCCGATTAATAGGGGATTCTGCTTAGTTAGGGTCAAGTTATGTGCCGGTATCATAAGCTCGTTCTTGTTTCGAGTGTAATAATTCTGGAACTGATTATCTTTTTGGCAAATCATGTAAATCCTTGTGGATAACTGGTAGAGTTTCTAGTATGAATAACGATGGTAGCGGCAACATTTTAAGATCTCCAAACCAAGGCCTGCAGAATTCAGACCATTTTAAACCGATAATGTTACAAATCGCTAATTTTTGTAATTTATATACTCGCTGCATAGTAGACGTACTTCCCCAAAACACAAGGCCATATTTCAATCTAGATTCAAACACCGAAAAATAATACAATATCAGAATCTTTGCACTAAGGAACGCAAGCGAAAAAGAGCACATACACTAGATAATCTAAGGCAAAGTTGTTCCGTACGATCATATCATGTCAAACCGCTATCCATATAGATTCCCAAAAATTTAGCAAAATTCTCATAGCCATTTATTTATAAAAAACGAAGGGCAGCCAATGGAAATTTGTGTGGTGAAAATAATATTATTTGTGTGTCCGATACCTTCAAACCGCGAGTGAAGGTTATTGATTTCTCGTCCGCACACTTTCGAGTTTTCTTTAATTTCCATTACGATGCTTATCTTTAATTGCAATATATGCTGAATTAATTTTGTAAAAATCATTGGACGGACGACAAATCGGAGCTTCTGAATTGTCGGTTATTACTGAGGTCACTTTGTTGTGGAATAATTCCTAATCGGCTTCGATTGCCTGATTTGGTGTGTGACATGTAGCGCCATACAGTGAATGAAAGTTCCTAAATTAAAGCCTTCAAACAGTTGTAAGGATGGTGCAAAAAATTCTCTTAACATTGCAAACATAACGCTCGTAATCGGATCAGTTTGATTAACGACGAACGTTTGAGCCGATGCCACAATATCGGAAAAGTTCACCAACCATTGGTAGATGGATGATAGACATGTCAGAGGCTATGAGCACTTCGAAAAAACGTGCTTGTCATATATTGACGTTTGGAGATTCGGGTATAAAGCCCTATTGAAGCAGTTTAAGCGAAATAAGTGGACGTTTTGGCTTCAATTAATAAATGTGGATAAAACTTGAATACAACAATACTACTATCTTCTGTAGTAACCTCGGTGCACCACTAGTCGCACTTGTACTGTACACGTCTATAACTTACTTGGACGATTATGGTGTATTCCATGTTGCAATTTTGACATAGCCACCTTGTGCTTATCTATATTATATTTTGCAGCGTAACTTCACTGTGAATTGTTGGGCAGCTGAATTTGAATCCGGTCATACAAGCTTGGTTGACCATGAATGTTCGAGACAGGCAAAAAATGCAACCACTACTGATATGATCGGAAAAGTTTATCAAACGGTGCGCCAGACGAGGAAGCCTTAATGATAAATAAAACTAATGACGCGTTGAAGAAGCGAAGAGAAAGGCAAAGACTGTTCCATCGGCCGGGAAAGTGATGGTGATGGTTTTTTTGGAATAGTCATGGCAAAGATTCACCAATTAGGGTTCGAATTTACGGGTTACCCACTTTATTCTCCAGATCTGGCTCTCAGTGAGTTTTTTCGATTTTCTACGCTTAAGGTTATGGTCGGAGGACAGATATTTTCATCGCATGAGGAATCTATTCCATTCGAAAGCGCCTATTTTAAAGAACAGGTTGCCAATTACTATTTGGACAGATTAAAGAGGCGGAAGCATCGCTCGGAAAAATGTGTAGATTTACAAAGGGACTATGTTGGGAAATAAATTTTTGATTTTGATTTTTTTTTGATAAAAAAATACTTCTGCGTTAGGTTGGAAACTTTTAAGATTACCCTTGTACAATAAAGAATAAGTAGTAGTGGAAATACGATCTGTATTAATGGTTTGTTGGAAATTAACAAGGTACTTAAGTCCGAAGGCAATTGCTTGGGGATATTGATGCGTAATACCGCAATCCTTCGATAATACTATTAATTGCTTCCATATTGAAGGTGTAGTAGGTGCTTATGATTCAGAGATGCATTTGATATACTAGTTTATTTATTCTCCATTGAAGTAAATGTGAACAAGTAACCGATAGATACAGATTTTAATATAATAGTGATAGCAATGGTCGGTTTAAGGGTATAATTTTATTTAATTATACACATAGAGTAAAAATATTGTCGTTTTGAGCATGGTATTCGCGTCAATATCATGGGATAAATATTTTGAAATATTTTTTGTTTTGTCATTTAAAATTTATTGTCTATTTTTAACTAATTTCACAATTAAATAGAAGAAATCGTTTTGATTTGTTTTGGTTATGTGTTGTTTACCATACTCACACAATCCTTGCTATCATTGCTCTTCTAACTTATACTGAAAAAAATATACAGTGTGTTTTTTTTTAATACAAGAAAAAATAAAAGTTGACATTTTTGAATTACACTTTGGACTTTGAATCACTATGTAGATGGGAACAACTTTTTCGAAGGAAATTTGTTCATACTTGGTCAATTAATGACGTTTTTGAACATTTGAAATTTTTAAATGATCTTTATATAAACACGATGGGACAAATATTTTGTCGTTCTATTTGGCGGAGTCTGTTGACTGGTGTCACAATTTAGTAGTTTAATGGATATAAATGGTAAGCAAATATGTAGGTGTTCTAGAAAAAGAAACCTGGCTCTTTTCCCTTGTTAACTTCGGATAAATTGTGTTTACTAAACCGTTATACATCATATTCAACCTTATTTTAAAGTATTCCAAATTTTCATCTGTCTGGAAGCAGCAGCTGTGTCCTCAAGAAAGGTGATCCCATTGAAATCAGCAATCTCTCCATTCTGCCACTTTTCGAAAGTATTTGAATATATTCTCTTTACTAATTTGTACTCGGAGCTGCAGGGATGGATTTCTCAGAAGCAACATGGTCTTATGCGCCAGCGTTCTACCGATAGTAATTTAGCCTGCTTTTCTTAATTGGTATAAGAAACAATAGACAACAGAGGCCAAATCGACCCTATTTATTTGGACTTCCAAAAGGCGCTCGATCAGACAGACCATTATATTCTTCTTCAAAAATTGAATTGCGATTTGCAACAACATTACGTTCTCTGTTGCAATCTTATTTAAGCCTCCGGTATAGCACAAGGATCTAATTTGCACCTCTAATGTTCCTTTTCTCCATAAATGACATTGCTAATACCGTTAAGTGTGAAATATTAATGAATGGAGATGATGATGGTATTAAGTTATCCTCTAGTATTGATAGTGTTATCGACTGCGAATTGCTTCAAAAGGAATACATACTGTATGTTTGATTGGTGTAAAATTAATAGATTATCTTTGAATATATCTAAGTGTGGAACCATGACCTTCCTAGACGACAGCAAGCTGTTGACTATTATTACAATATTGGGGGAACACTACTGCAGGCTTCAACTTTTTTTATTTAGATTTAGACTTAGTCTTTGATCCTTCTCTATCGTTTCCTAATAACAAAATTCATTCGATATTTCAGTCTTATGGATCTATGGAATTGTTTATCGCAACTGCAAGGATTACGTAAATGTAATATTATATCTCTCTCCGTTAGAATTATTTCCCTCCTAAAATTCTCGTTTTGTTCAAGGTTGCTAAGTAAATGCAAACGTTTTTTATCGCAGTCCTACTCGGACATATGTCTTAGTTAGATCCCCAGTCTCCTTAATGTGTAACCACTTTAACAACATCTTGAGTTAACATAATGTATGCAGTATCGTTGGATTTGTCTTTTCATTATCTTTTCAAAACCGAGAAAACATAGAAGTGATAAAAAAGGAGGCATCACTTCCGGTGACACCTGCAATCCAGTTGCCGATAACAACAAAACATAATTTCTAAAAAGTAGAAATTCACTCGCTTTTTTAAAAAACTTTAACTTCTGTCGTTCAAAAGTGAAATATTACCACCGATCGCAGTAATAATGATCTAAGACACCTATTCGTGTTTCTTTTCGGAATATTGCTCTCGAGAAACCCTATATAAAAACTTGAAAATAATAAATCTGTATATGTTTAATCAAAATTAGGTGACGATTATCGTAAAACTGCAAAAAATGTGGTTTGCACCAAGTCATAAAATTCCGAGGTTCTTGCTCTTTATTCTGCTTCTGTTCCTAATAATAACACGATCTGCGTTTAGTAAGAACAGGAAACAGTGCGACACTGGGACTTTGTGCCGGTAGGTAATTGCTTAATTTACCGTCAACAAAAGCAGGTTAAACTGAAATTCTAGGGATGGTTGACAAATGCACGTATACGTTCTCATAAATTAACAAAGCAATGAACGTTATACAGTACCCTTGGGTTACGCGATGGTCGCTATTGTTGAGTGCTTAAGTGACAACAAGAAATTGGATGTCTTCGATGAGCTTTGTATGAGATTTGTCGAGCTACAAACGTACACAATACATAGCATGACAATGCAAACATTTCTATGGGTCGAATGCATATGTTTAGTTACTAACTACTTCCTACCTGATTTCGGGTAAGAATATTGCCGTTTATGTCATTACATGTATATTTACAGTAGCATATTCACTGTGAAGAATTTGTTTGTATTCTATTGCCGCATCCTGATCCTAGATTCATGATATAATGAGATTACCTACTGGTGAAAACACCAAATTACGAAGCTGCATTTGTGCAATTTATATGGTAACAACACAGTAAATTGCACCAATTTTGACAGGAAACATACATATACACGCACTTTTTAACATTTTAGCAGACGACGTCTACATATGCAGTTGTGGTGACTGTTTTCCCCATCGAGTTTGGTTTGTTTACGAGTGTTAAAAATACGTAAAGATTATGATCCATGCGTATCCAGTCTGCTCTTAAAAAAAATGAGATTCATGCTTATTTTCTTAACGACTATCATTAGTTTAGAAAATATAGTAAGTCTATGTAGTGTAATATTATAATAAGAGAGAAAATGTTTTTATTAATTAATTAATTAAAATTCTCGGTGGTAAAGTCCCCGTGTGTCTCTTAGACACTTTTCGGCCGTTTGAATTGAAAATAAACAAGGGATGTTAACGTTTCACAAGAGATTAATCGATAAAGTAAAAGCTAATGTCAAACCTCACCGTTTCACATACACTCTATGGAAACGGGTCACCTACTGGAAACTCCTGGAAAAATACGTCTAAGTAAACAAAATTTGGATTAATTTCGTAATTTAAGGACTAAACACTTACATTCGCTACAATTATTATCTTTTATTAACTTAACAAATATTTGAACTAAACTAGATGATTATTTAGCATCCGTTCGCTCCTTTGTCCCCGATAGCGATTGTTAAATCACAGCCCATTAGGATACACATTTGGTAGATACAAAATTTAAATTAAATTTAATAAGAATAGTAATTATTTTATCGACTTGAGAGAGACAAAGTACAAGGTAAATTGCAAGCTCATCTGGCACGCTATTGATAAAAACAAAAAAAATGCAAAAAAAAAATTGAATTGTCGCGGCGTATCGAAATTCAATAAAAGTCCCGTTTAGATATTTCGTCGCATAGTAAGTAAAGTCGCACTTATTCAGCTCAAAACCGTGGTGAGGAATTGCGAGAAGACCTCTCGTCCTAATGTTAATGCTGTGGACGTCACTTTTGTAACTGATATTCCTGGATAGGCGGTACTTCCTCAAAAAGAAATTATGAAAAAATAGGATTGCCCCAGCCATAGAGACTCCTGCAATTCATGAGTATTATGGTGCATGCAAATACCACAAATTAGTTGTAATCGTTACCTATCTACTTATTTCAATAACCTGTGACCTTTGTAGCTTGGTCCATCATATGTTTAATGACCAACACTGCCTCCAGAGCACAAGATGCTTTCCTTAATAGCAACGATGAGTTTTCCTCGAAAGATAACGTCGAGACTAAAAGCAAATCCAAATCTTTAACTGAGTCAACGAGCTCGATCAGGCTCGAATTTATCGAAAGTATGGGTCTAAATAATATGACGGATTGAGTTTTAGCAGGGTTAAAACGCAAATTACGATTTTGGACGTAACTATTCAACTCTGGCAACAACCTGTTGAGAAGCTCTTGAGGAATTTTAATTTCAAACGAGTACTCAACCTAGGATTCTGTGACTTTTGGCATTACCGGTAGCCATTGATTATTGACTTTTACTACCGAACTTGAGTTATTACAGAATGACGTGTGAAGTTATTACAAAGATACCATTGAATATATTCTGTACATGCCTATAGGAAAATTTTACATTGAATGCGAAGATTTTCGTGTGAAGAAAATGGAGAGAAGACAAGTTATTTAGCTGCCGCTCAGGCTTATCATTGAAGTGAGTTCTATTTCTCTAATAAAACAGTAGCGACAGAAACAGGGAAATTAGAGGCGACAAAAGCGGTTGGAAACACCAAGGAAGAGGTCTGAACGATTTTAAAATTGATTGAGTGGACATAGGTACTTGAACTGCAGTTGCTTGAACCCATAGATAATAGAGGTTAATGACAGTTACCTTGGGCGTGGAAATCCTAATTACACCGCAGTAGGTTACAACGGAATAAGTATACGGAGCTTGTTTTAGATATTAACTAAGCATTAAATAATTACAAATTAATCAAATCAGTGAATAATTTTAAACATATTGCGTCCACTGTTAAATTCTCCACATGGTATTTATTTGCGTGAAGAATTTGTTGGCAAACATATTTTTCTTACGAACATTTTTTTTCGTAAGCAAAATATATTTCGCTTTGAAAAACTGGATATCGTTTAAAATAAGATCCCTATGTTCAACGCTAAAACGCCCTGGTAAATGAGGAATACCCAGCTTTATGGCGATTTTCAAATCCAGTCAGCTGTACTGACTGGATTTAGGAAGGAGTCAGGAAGACTGACTGGAGCTAGGTACGACAATTGAGAATTGACAAGAAACACCTTCGTAATGTGTAGGGAGAAACCGAATATTAAGATGAGCAAGTATGAAGTTAGCACTATTATCTGCCCGTTTAAATAGTGCACTATCAATCTCCTCATCTATTAAGTCATATTTAAAGAAGGAATAGATGTCGAAAGAAGGTAGGAAGGAAGGATTATGTAAGTGACGTTTGTCTGCGTTCAAAGTGGTTGTTTTTGATTTGGTTAAAAATTAAATTAAATTGGATATGACAAATTATTCGACACAGTTTGTAACAGAATTTATAGAACTATATGGAGATATGCGATTTGAGATTTGAACCACCCTTTACTTCACAATATTTTTCGCTTGGATGTAAAATGCTCGAGATGGCCGCCTTCTTCCGTCGAGCATACTGCAGCACTGACTATCATTGATTGAATAGTACATAGTACAGCGAATTGTCTGACAAGATTTGTTTGGGTATTCATATCATGCTGCTGCGCAACTATTTTATAGTGGATTGTTTTAACTTGTGGTCAGTTCATATCGCATTCTTAATTTCCGTGTAATCTTGGCAACTGTAACTTTGGAACACGCAGCGGAAGGTAACATAATTGAAACATGTAACCATAGTTATCAATAAATCAATTACCTAAATACACAAATTATTGATTAGAATGTTAGCATAAAATGTGTATGTAACACACGCTTGCTACAAAGAGCTGTTGCGTAGTTTTCATGAATTTGACATTTCTATGCACGTTCATGTAATAAAAACTTACAGGTACATACGTTTAGGACCGGCTTAAGAAGATAGTTTCTACATATTTCTGTGAGTGTACTAAGTTAATATGCTGCAGGGAGAGGGATAAAGTTCACGAAATCAGATGAGATTCTCCCCAGCCAGCGTCGGAAATTTCACGGAAACTGGTAACCGGATCACAACCGACGGATTATTTTATATAAAATTCGAGAGGCGACGTTGGGCGTCGTCGCGTTTTCGGATGAAATCGTAAGAAGCTTAACGGCTATAAATTTGAACTCCCTTTAATTAAAAGATCTTCTCTCATTGATGCAAATTTAAAATGTACCGTCGTTCTGCCAGCTGTAATGTTTTTTTTAGTTTACATTATTTATTTAAGACGCATAGAGGGTTTCCCAAATTGAAGTACTATGAGGGTAATTGTGTTTATTTTTGGTAAAGTTGTTAAATGTATTTCTGACAAGGAATCAAAACATATATTTTCGGAAAACATGGCAGCTTTCCAGACGTCGAGAAAGAAAGATACACAAATACGGTTTAAATAATTATTGGGCAGCTCGAGATCCAGACATATTCCTAGATTCCTTTAATACCAAATATAATTATGACTGTAAGCCCTATCTGCAGAAGTGGCTGCTAAAATTTAGTAAGCACATTTTGTGGGGTGCAAATGGTGTATCAGCTCCAACTGTTTTCGGAGCTTTTACTGTTAAAATACGGCCGGAGTAACTAGCAAAGCTTTATTATGAATTTTTAATATTTGTAATGTTTGACTGTCTAAACGTATTATACAGCATCGTTTTCTACGTAAAAATAACGTTATCTTCGATAAATAAAAAAAGAAACTAAAACAAAAATGGGGGATATCATATGCCCCGTTCACGATTATTTATTTTTTCCAAAACAAATTATGGAAATTAAAGCTCGAATTAATACAATATCCACAATATTCACCGGTGTTTATTTTTTTTATTTTTTTCAATTTAAAAAATGTCTTGGCAGACAACGGTTCATGTCGAACAAGGAAGTCATCGCTCAAACAGATTCCTATTTTGAGGACCTTCCGAAAACCTACTTTTTGGCAAGTTTAAAAACGCTGAAAAAACGCTTGGAAAAGTGTATAGAGTTATACAGAAATTATGTTGGAAAATAAATGAAAATCTACAGAAAATACTTTGTTTCTTTATCTTTTTCTAAGGATTTATCGAGCGACCCGTGTATAGTAATGGGCAGGGAAACAGCTATCTCTTCTATACATATATATATATATATGATTTTTTGTTGTTTTAAATTATTATTATTATTTATATAAGTAACTATTCACGTACTAGGTGGATACGTTGTAATCGCTACACCATAAAAAATAGCAGAAAGCAATAGCTTCAGTGCACACGCAAATATCTGCGGAAAAGGAGTCATTTAACTTACCGTTGCATTATTAACGTAAGTTTCTTTCTTTGTCGCATGTACCGCAGAAATGCCAATAGTAGATTTACCTGGACCAAAGAGATCATTCAAGTGAAAATATCTTCATTGTGACGAATAAAACCAACGGAAATGTAAGGTGTCCCCTGGGGTGCTGTTGATATTCGACATATGTCACATCTTTGTTAAGAGCAAATATAAATCTCGAAACACATGGATTACATATGCAATTCAGGCGTTATGATACCTAACAGTATACATTGAATTGGAACAGAAGTTTCTAAGCTATAGAATAACAGAGAATACTTGCAAGGTAGATGCAAAGGATGTTTATTAGTTGATTCGTTAATGTCTATATTGTACTTGATATCCCTGCATTGTAGACTAACCTCACTATCGTAAGAAATGATTAACGACTACTACACATGTCATTCCTGTTAAACAAGTTTCGTATCTACCATCTAACTCATCTCTTCATTCTGACATGCCCTATACGCACATCCGTTTATATATTAAGTATTATGACATTCCTGCTAATTAAGGCTATTAAGCCAAGAGGAAATTAGGCAAAATTTCAGAAATTGACTTTAGTAGTAGGTATATTATACAGGGCAGGGATAATATACGGAACCAAGAAAATATTTTTGAAACGCAAATTGTATTATTGACGAAATTTTGCGTAGGTACGTACGTGTAATAACATATAAAGAATCTGGTTTCGAATTTTCTGTTGGCATTATACTTCCGGTTCAACCGGAAGCACCCTCAATTTTTTTATATAAACAGGACATGTGTATATTTTTGCATTATAATAAATCTTGTTTTTTTGGATTCATCCCTACTGGTTTTAGTACCACTAATTGTAAAAATGGAAAGCACAGTTTTTACACGTTAGAGTAAAAACTAAGCATACGCAACTTGGACTATTTATTGATAAAAATAAGCGTGTACCATTTAGTAGAGAATTACTGGCGAACTATGGAGTTTATTTAATTCACGTCTGTCCAATTGTGTATCTAAAAAGAGCGTGCTGAAATTTTAATGATGATCGGCTTTGGCCATTGTGTTAGAACTCATGAAGAAATGTATCATCTATTTAATGATTTGGATCATGAAAGAAATTTTGTAACACGTTCAGTTGTTACTAAAACATTAAAATCTTTAAACAGAACACATCAGAAAATGCCTAAAAACAATAACCAAAAAATATAATGCTAAGATAGCTTAGTTGCCTCATGGTATTGATGAAATAATTCACGGCAAACGCAACAAAAGGAGGAAAAAAAAAACACTAACACATGGACATGTTTCTGCCTACCCGGCGTCATCAGCGTGGTTTCGAGGGTATTTTTTATCTCTACCTTCTATCACTGTTGCCGGGTAGAGATAAAAAATACTCTCGAAACCACGCTGATGACGCCGGGTAATTAGCAGAAATTGGCAGAAACATGTCCGTGTGTTAGTGTATTTTTTTCACTCCTTTTGTTGCGTTTCACGTGAATTATTCCATCAATACCATGAGGAATCTAAGCTATCTTAGCATTATTTTTTTTTGGTTATTAAAATCTTTGACTGAGGCGTTTAAAAATTTGTCAAAAACTAGAAAACTGCAAATCGTAAACCGCAACTAAGGAATGCATATAAGAAAACATTGTAATTGAATTAGAGGAGACCTAAAATGTCTACCACAACTTTGATACTAAGCGACGGTATGAATCATTGTTCTGTCGGAAAACTGAAAGGAGAATAGTAATGTACACTTGATTCAAGAATTGTTAGATGATAATTTTGACTGACGATCGGAGTTTTGCGAAAGAATTATGGGAATTTGTAATGTAGACAAATATATTGTAACTGATGTGGTATTTTCTGATGAAACCATTTTTCCCAATGGAGTAGTTAATCGCCACAATTCAATGTATTGGTCAAATGAGAATCTTTACTGGCTTCATGAAGTAACATCCACAAAAGTTGAATGCTTTGATGGGAATTGCAGAAAATGGGTTTGAAGGCCCATTTTTTATGGACGGAAACAATTGTGAAGAGTATTTGGATCTATCGCTTCCCAGATTATTCCTGCACTTCAACACAATAGGTAGTTACCTTATAATGTTTTGGATGTAGGAGATTCATTGAGTGGCATACACGTTCTACAGACCCTGTCATTAGATTTTTTTCCTTTGGGGACATTTCAAATCACGTGTTTATGATAAACAAACCACTACTTTGCAGGCGTTGAAACAAAGAATAGTCGTTGAATGTAAATTAATCCGTAGTGAAATCCGAAAAGATAACTTTTTTAACAGGTTTGTATATTGTTAGGAGATAAACGGCGAGCAATTTGATCCTTTGAAATGATTGATTTGAATGAATGTTTACATTGGACGATACTCTTTTCGCTATTAATTTACGATAAATAGAATTAGTTGTTCAGTGATGATAGTAAAACTAGTAGGGACGAATCCGGAAAAACAAGGTTTATTATAATCTACAAAAATATACAAAGTGTCCCATTTAAATACAAAAGTTGAGGCGCACTTTCGGTTCAATCGGGAGAACAGTAATAGCAAAAAATTAGATTATCCGTTATTACATTTATTTGTAAAATTTTATCAATATCATCTCTTCCGTTTTAAAGATATTTGCTTGGCTCCATACTTTGTCCCAACCCTATATACACAAACACGTTACAATTTGGAAACCTCTAGAGATAAAATAGATCTTTTTTTCTGAAATTTTCGGTGGTTTTGAAAGTATTAAATACAGTTTAATAAATACGAAATTAAAATACAACAGACAGAACAAGAAACTAGTAATTTCATGTTTACCGCGAGCATTTTGGAACGCATCCAATTTTTCCGAACGAATAAAATGCAAGACGAAATATAATTGTAGTTAACAGAATGTAAACCATACTGTAACCATACTTAAATTATATACTGGCCACTCCCCAGTGAATTGAAAGCACCGCAAATATTAGAAACTTTGAAAACGCACTCAAAAGCTATTTAATAGAAAAACAATTTTTCTCGATGTTAGATTGCAATAACGAAACCTTCCGTTCCAGGAAATAAATTGCCGTTATCTAACCATTGACAGGAAGTTCTGAGATATATATCGTCCTCTTGTATTGTTGTGGTGCAATGGACATGGGTTTTATGAAAGCAAACAATGGTAATTGCCGGAAATGAAAAACTACAACCAAGAGGTTATACGCGCTACATCTCTCTACATCTGAATCTCTATCTCTCTACAACTGAACCATACACTAAAATAAATTATATTTAAAGTGAGAATATAGCAATTATCATTTTCATCATCGATATTTGATGTCATAAGTCTCATGTGATCTTAAGACAACAAACTTTTTATACACGCTTGCATAGATGAAATCCATACACATATGAGGGATGTACTAGACGGAGCCTTTTCGAAATCGATATCTTTTAATGCGAACTATGACCTATTAGAAAGGAAATTATTTATCAAACCAGCATGTTTTGAACGTTAATGAATTGATGTAAACAGCAGTTAAGGGCATAGAAGCACTAACATTGCTGTTCTGTTGCAGCACCGCGCTTAGCATCCACCACATGTCTACAATATGTTACGTTGCCTTTCGCATAAATCATGGAGTCGCGAAACACCGTCTCCGACTTCGTGGGATGCTGCAAATCGATAGTCGAGAGGAAGTTAATTGTTCGATGGGCGAACTAAAGACGTGAGGTAAGACTAATCGGATAATGGGGTGGATTATATCTGTTTATAACGGTTGAGAGAGCGAGCGATATTTATGGAAGGGTGCGTATTAACAATCATTACAAGGATTAATTGCGGAGACGTGCACGGGCGCAGATCGTACTAAAGATCAATGCGTAAGTGGTTATTCAAGTTTATCATTCATCTATAGTTAACCAAACACGGGGAGCAATATGTAATACCACGACGGGCGGAACATATACATATTAAGATATGAAAATGCTTTCGTTTATTGTTGCTATGTTTTGTTGCCAAGTTGTTTATAAATTAGAGATTCGATAAACAGTTATTGTTTCCTATTGGCTCTGAGTTGATTAAATAGTGGGAAATGTTTGAACAGATGATTTCGAACATTCAGATATATTTCCATTTAATTATATAAAATCATAGGGTCAGAGGGCGTCATCTCAATCGGCCTTAATATGTGCCATTCACTGTCTAACATGCAATTCCTAAACCACTTTCCTCGTTTGACCAATTGTTATAGGATAATAATTAATATTACATAGTTTCGGATTTCTTTAATCATAGACAAATATTACAATCCTTAAAGATAAATAAAACAATAAAATAATTTTTCAAACATTGCATCTCCAGTAATACTTACAATTTATGTTTGTGTATTGGACTGCCTATCTAATAATTTTCTAAGCCCTTTTCAATATACGTGTCGCTAGGTAATAGGGGTTCCAGTAGAGTGCATACCGCCTCTCTAAAATGATTGTGTATTTCTGCCACACACATTGTTATTACAGCCGGTATTTATTATTTCCTCAAATACTTACGTAAACCTATAATCAATTGATAATTACATATATTTTATATGAATATAATTATTAGGCCTTGTAAGATTGGTTGCCTATTCCACGCCGCCTCAATTCGCATTTAATTATTAATATAGTGTACAAATATACATATAAAGTGGTAAATGATATCTTTCTATTTTGATTCCCTTGTGTTGTGAATAGTTCAAACCGTCCGCAAAACTCCTAAGTTTATTAATAAAAGATAATAAAACAGAGAAGATAGGAAATTTGTTGTTGCTTTGAATGTGAAATATTTGTGCTACCAGGTAAGCATGTGAATTACATATAGTCTTTTTTTCCACTACAACACTTCAATCTCCTCGGTATTGCCGTTGCATATCGTATATATTGCATTATTATCCAACGAACATACGTAAGGACTTTTTTTTACGTTACTTCCATTTGCTACCGTCTCAAAAATCTTGGAAGATTGCATAAGGGAATTTAACACTAATGAAATCGATTCTCATACTTTGACAAGCCATTAGCAAGTATCCAGATTTATGATTAATATAACACAAATATTTCTCTCATTCCGTTAAAATGAACCAATTTGCGTTTGACACAGATATAGGCGCACCAAGGACGAGTTTTGGTGATTAAAATCCACCCCGAAATAATATGAGGTTACTTCTATCAAGTTATGGTCCCATGATAAAAAATATGATCCAACTAAAGCAGATATACTGTTCCGATATAATTATATTTAATCTGAATTGTAACCATTGTCTCTCGCAGGTTTAGTTAATATGGTCGCCTTTAATAGATTATCTATATTAGATTCAAAAAATAACTTCATCTTTGGAAGTTTTTCAAAGATTTCATGCTATAATCGAAAATGGCAAAGGGTTAATGTAAGTGTAGTCTATTGAATTAATTGAAATTGATCTTTTCTTTACTCTACCTACTCTTCTGAACTAAAACATATTCAATCCTTTATTTCCGCAAGTAGTATCTGTTAATTTTTCTACACATTCTATAATCTTGGCACTATCTCATTCCTGCGAGGTTGCTTCAATTAGGAATTGCTTGGATACGATTGGAAAATTACATGATTTTTTTAAATACTTCAGAAAGACATAAATAGCACAATGATTTCAATAAACGGACATTCATTCCGGCCACAAAAGCTTTGCGCTGCCAGAAAAACAACAACGAAATTCGTTGTTGTTTTTCTTGAGTTGTGTGATGGCATTATTTTGGCTTTAGATAAGATTTTTGAATGGTTAGATACAGATCTTGCTAATCCTGCATACCGTTTAACTTTTACAGCAAAAAAGGGTCAGATTTTATTGCTGCTGCAACAAAGAAATATAATTTTAAAGAAAGGATGTGATCTCGCGATGGATACAAAGTTATGAGAAAATTCACTATATTATTTTCATACGTTAGCAGGAAGGTTCAAAAAATTGATTTTTCAATGAATAAAGCATGGAAATCAGTAAACATACATTAAAAAGCAATGGGAACGCTGCTCCTTCAGCAGGCTCACTATTCGATTCCTTGATGATATCAGGAGCAATTTTCGAAACACTTCGAAGCAGATACAAGTATATCCTTGCAACGGCGAACAAATTTGCATCTTTAGTTTTCTTCTATGAAGATGATTTGGACGATTTAACAGTTAAGGAACTAAAAATGAAGTGAAGTTTTGGTATAGAGCGATTACTCGGCTGTAAATGGACCAATATAAGAAAGAAAGAAAGAATGCATTGACTACCTTAGAGTATTAGGAAAAAAGTATTCTGCCAAATGACAAATTGGTACATATGTGAGCAGTACATAGTGTAGCAGTTCATAGCTGAAAATGAAAGGGCTTTTTGCGTAGACTAAAGAATTATTTGAGAAACTTTACGACTAAACCAATTAATTCTCCTGCATATTTATCCACCAATGATTTCCTTCAGTTGTATAAGTCGGATAAACCCAAAATGGAGTTAAGTCGTCCACGATACTTATAAAGCTATCCTGCAACTTTGACAAGAGTGATATAAATCAAAGAGCATTTTTAAGTGACAAAATTTTATTGTGCAAAGGAAATTTCAATAACGAATAAACTTATTAATTTTAGCAGTAAAGAGTGACAAAGTTCGGGAAATACTAGAAGTGAAAGTTATCATCAAACTTAAAATTTATCAGTATTAATACTTGCAGTTATATATGATATAATGAATAATAATATGTGTTAACTTTTAAGCTACCAGTATGTAATTACTTGTCAGGACCAGTTTAAAGATAAAGTATAATGTCTTAATGTAAATAAAAGCTACGTCTGAACTCACCATGGCCATTAAAATCTTTCACTTTATAGCTCTTTGAAAATGGAAGTACTTCATTAACGGCGTCTCGCGTAGCTCTCCTTTAATTTAGAAACGAGCGATGATAAATTTCGTTTAAGGAGTGTATCAATGGCTTTCATGATTAGTTGTAGGTGTAATATTAAATTTACGAGCTAGTCGGTAAGTAAGATCCGCCATCCGCACGGGCCATAACTCTTTGATATACCAACTTACCGGCAGCGCTCATAAAATTATTGCAGATCTTATCGAGTCGCCTGCGTATGACGCGCACCCGATCTTAAACGATCTCGTTATCGCCTTAGTGAATCTATAACCAGCGTCCACAGGGTATAAAGCTGAAAGCGCGATTTATGGCACCGATTGAGATTCAATTGAGATATGCGCTAATTTGGGCGCCGCGATGTGCGTACAATATAGTAAAATGCATACGTTACTGCATAAGCGTCTACTCTAGAGGTTCCTAATGGAATCGCATCTAGTGTTAATGCTATTAGCTTTACATTAGTTTTCATGCTGTTATGGTAGTTTTTCATAAAATACATGCTACGGCTTAATCTCTTTTAATATTTCAAACAAGAACTTGAACGATTTCAGATAAATACGAATAAATATGAGGAGCTGAAAGTTGTGAAATGAAAATAGAAAACAGAAATGATCATTAATGATACCAAGGGCTGTGGCGTAGTATGGTAAGCAACACAAAAGTATTGACCGGTCACCGGTTGAGAATGTGAATCATTCGTATCGTCGAAACGGCCGTCCCGGATTAATTAATTAAACTTGTGTGGTGCGGAGGTTACTGATGCTTTCGTGTTGTTTACCAGAAATTATCACTTTTCAACATTTGCAATTGAACATTTTGATATTCCATGGTAGAGGTGTCAGACATAGGTCAATAAAAATGTTGTCTGGCATTCAAGGCATGCAAAGTTGCTTAACTGGTGACACCTTTTGTAGCATCGGAGTATCTGAGGAAGACCTCGCTGAGTGAATTTCTGGAATTTGCCAAAAGAATAAGTCCACTCAGCATACTTAAGAATTACATGACAAGTCTAAAATAAACCTTATTAATCGATAATGTGATGCAGTTCTTCATTATTTCGGTACATTTGGATCAGTAATGAATCAAATCCTTTGAATTTTCTCAAAATACATGTCTGTCAAGTGCTTTAAAATGACGCCTACCTTGTCGTCTATAATCCGCTGAATACTTCTCAGGCATGGCAAAGGGTGACCAAACCGAGAGCAGTAGCAAATCGGACAGTGGGTTGATTTCTGTCACAGTTATTAATGTTGCAATCGGGTGCTGGAGTTTCTTGATAAAAAGTGAGTTTCTGTACTATCTTTCTTGTCAAAAAGTAAATCTTTGCTTGATTCAAACAAATCTTTTTAAAGTATTTGTAGTTTTATATTTTGAATTTGAAACGGCTTTACCATATAGATTTTGTTTTTCTAGATTCGAAAATATTAACTAGGTACCTTTTCGGCAGTTTAAGCGAGTAAATTGGAATAAATAACATTTTTTGAATAATTAATCAATGACAGAAAAATAAACTAATCTTAAAACTATGACGTTTACGCTCCCACTCTATACTAGCGCGCCATATACGAAATCTTGTGCTCTTTCAACTGACTGAGCTCGATTTAAACTTGAACTTGAAATTAAATTTGAACACTACTAACACTGAAAATTACTACGTTTTGTCTCCAACACGGCCAAGAAGCCTCGATTTTCATGGCTTTTCTTCGCTCATCTATTACCGATAGCTTTTGTTAATTCTCAACTAGAACCGTTTACGATAGACTTTTAATTTTTAACGGTATTTAGCATTCTCACATCGCAGATTCTAATATCCTATTAGAGCTGACCATCTAACAACTACATGAAATGATATCGTAAATTATGTGCACCCTTGAAGTATACGTTCTTTCGCGAACTTGCCGGCTCGTTAAAAAACGATATTTAACTTGGCAACTCAAAATAAAGTTATTTTCTACTTGTTCGTTTAAAGAAGTTGACGGCTATTTTCAATTCATCGCAGTTTGGAAATTGGAAGCAAGGATTGCTTTTTAACCGGACGATATCTTTTTCCTTCTTGTCCAACGTGATACATTCTTCTTCTTTGATCGGAAGACGTAGTATTATTAATGTCTCAATTTATATTTACGTCTGGATTTTAAAAATTGTCAATGTTTATCATTAAGTACATGTATTCTATTAGAAAAATAATTTCTATTCTATTCTAAATACCTCAATAAGGAGATGGAAAGAACAAAAATCTAAAGTCATTGTGGGAAACAAACATCTTGATGATGACGAAATATTTATATACCGAGTGAATTGCTTTGAATGAATAAGGAAAGAATTAACAATGAGAGGAAAGATTTGTATTAGCATAAACAGGTACTGCGTCATGAATATCGAATGCGTCTGGACCACCATCGCGTTCAGATTCATGATAATAGTTTCTGCTCTTAGGGCTGTCGATTTAAAAGACATCTTCTGTTCAATATTTATTCAGCTAATGGTATTTTGACGTGCTTGTAATTGATGTGTTATGTACGGAGCCGATGTTCAAGATATACACGCTAGATAAGGTAAACTGTTTTCGATTATCTAGGTGTCTGTTTCGAAAGAATAATGATCCAGGTAGATTCGCTTAACTAAGGGCCTATGTATAAAGGGGAGTCGTATTGTGAGACATATATGAAGAGCAAAGATTGTTTAATCTCATGTGGGAAAATTTCGAATAAACCATATATTTTACGAAAATCCACTTGAAGGAAAGTGCATCAAATTTTGTTGACACTCTAAAAATTTGTTAGGTGTTTACAAATATATGATAAAAAAATAATATCTTCGCTCTGACTTCTATTGCACAATAATGTTTTATTCACGGTGATACATTGTACCAGGTGTGTCGGTAATTCTTTTCCGGTTTTTTCGCTAAA
>LR737384.1:20268050-20376011 GCA_902655005.2 Marronus borbonicus
TGCCGGAAAAACCGGAAAGGAATTACCGACACACCTGGTATATATGAATTATCAGAGATTGCCATATAATATGTAGAATGAATAAATATAAACCAATGAAAATATTACAGAATAACATAAGTTTACAATATAAATCATAAAAAAGTATGACTAACAAACATATAACAAATAAATAAATGGAAATCTGGACGCAGTTGTTAACAAAGTAATCCTTAACGTGGTAATAAGCTTTGTCGTGCAAATATGATCTTAAAGCAGCCAATAACATATTAGGACTGCTAATTGTTTTAACATTTCGTCGTAAATTGATTTATGCCTACGTTGGTTATTTCTCGAACTAAGTTAAATTATGAGTTTCTTCTTTGAGTACTGTAACGGTATATTGAGAGAAATTGATGTTCAAAGTTAATTTAATTGCCTATTGTTAAATTCTAAGTGTTACATTAAAGACAAAGAAAATTTAGTGAAGACGAGTTATTTAGCAGTTTCACCGAGATCATCGTTGGCTGGAGATATATGTAAATAATAAAATCCCAAGGACAGAGGAGGGGACCCAAAGCTATATGGACGGCTGAAGACGGTGAGGAAGAGGTCAGAACAAGGATGAACCACCAGGACATGGACACTCACCGCACTTGGGAGAACGCACAGACAACAAGCGCTAATGACAATTAATGGATGGGAACATTTACGACATAGTATATTATAGTTTCTAGTATGACAATCATGAGTACGCCAATCCTGTTTGTCCAAATGACCTACAAACTGATATAAATTTAGAGCAAAGCAGTATGAACACCTTGTTATTTGCTGGTTTATTGTATTATTTGTTGGTATACCACAATACCAACATTGTAATACAATAAGGGATACACCGTAGTATAGTATGTAGTCATTGCCGTTTCACTAGAGGTACCTGATCTCGATTTTAAAAGAGCGAAGAAAGTTGTACTATGTTTATTATTCTCATCCATAAAAACACTCAGTAATTTTATAATAACAAAATTCATCAATTGATCAACAGCATACATAAAATTGTTCAAGTTTATGAAAGCTCATCAAATATTACATTGCTGTGAAGGTCATTTATAAATAGGTTAAATACGAACAGTGCGTCTTCTAACGCCATCTAGTGCCAAAAAATATATGCCTTCCGTCCAAAAATCAGTGATAAAAGCCGAGACAAACTCGAGCAGATAATAGTCCCAAATGATAACACGGAAAGTGCTTTGGTACTCGCACATGTAAGTAATTCCGACAAGCGTACCACGATGTATTAAAAGTACATCAAAAAATGTCCCCCGAAATCATGACGCCAAGTAGGCAGAAACATTTTACCGTACTCATCGATACTGTGATCTATTTTAGCACAATCTTAGGTTACTAAACTGTGTAGCTGTTTATGTTCGTTATACAACTCATTAACATCAATTCCGTCTGCTATTTTAGTCGTTCAAAATAGGTCTTTGAAGGTGTTAGTTACTATTATCAATAACTACTTTTACTACTTTTTACGTTTACTACTGCCTAGCATTTCGTGTAGCGATTTATGTAGATTTGAAGCATTTTACTGAATTAACTACGTAAAATGTCAGCGATATCCATCTATTAAATTACTGGAGTTACCGCTAAAAGGAATCTAATGACGATCCTTCCACTAAAAGTTTTAAACTTGTAAATCTCATACTTCAACTGATTCATCGTCGTCAATGCCGTTTGAAAAATTACCGTTTCAAAGTTCACGCGGGCATAATGAACCGGAAGATATCTACTTTCTATTCCCGCTTCGCCCCAATTTATGATGGTTAAAATTATCACATTTCCGTATGGATTTTTTAAAAGGAAGTGCAATCCTAGTCATCTTTAGCCAACGACTCTTATATTCGTGTCAAGGCCAGGCACGTGCTTGCCTTAACACCCTATGTGCATGCGCCATTATAACTTCAACGAGCAACGGAAGCACAGATATTAACATGTACACACTTAAAAATATATATTTAGTTGAGGAATATCAGTATACTGAACTTCAAATGCTGAATTGAAAGTTACATATTAGTATGATTCAGATAGAAGACATGTATGCGTTTCATTTAAAGCAAGCTTACATTCAAAATATATCTTTAAACGGAAACAATTGCTATTCGAATTAAGTGCTTGTAGATGTGAAGTACTTTCGTGAAGTGGTCTAGTGTTGTTACAAGAAGTAGCCAATAAATTCAACCTAAAGTTAGGATAGTTTTGTTACAACTGTGTGTATTTTTGATTTAGGTAAAATAAAGACGAGGTTATTTACTGTTATTTACTTATTTTAAATATATTCCTGTTCTTTAATTACTTCCGTTTAAGAGTGTGTTCTCTTGACATTCTGATTGCATTTGGCTCCATTTTATTACAAGGCGAAGTAATGTTAGTGACCTCTTCCCTCCAATTTTCCCCACATCTACTTTTCTTCTTTGTTTTGCACATGTAGAGAGAAGTATTTTTTTGCGAAGGAGTGCAAGAAACTAAATTCACAAACGGAAAGTTACATTACTTCATTTCAAAAGTGCTTGAATGAATATTGAATTTTATTCGGACAAGCATTATAGTGTTATTCACCTGCAACATTAAATTAGAATCGTTTTCGTGATAACCATTCTGATATAACCTTACCTAAAAATTTGGTCATCGCCATTTATCATTTATGATTGAAAGATTTTTCTACAGATGTAAGGAGTCAAATGGAAGCACGACTTTATTAAAGATTTTTGAATCGTCGGCATAAGCAAGAATGTTGCAATCCAGAGATAGTAAAAGATCATTTATGTAAATATTAAAAAGAAGCGGGCGTAGCTTAAAACCCTAAGGTACGCCACTAGTTACAATGACAGGCAGGGAAGGAAATCCATTGTAATCAACGTAGTACGAGCGGTTGCAGAGATAAGAACTAATTAGTGCTACAGCACGAGGACAAAATCCAATGGAAGACAGTTTAGACAGAAGTATCGAATGATATATCGTATCAAAGGCTTTCCTGAAGTCAGTGTAAATTACGTCTACTTGCTGACGATTATCAACACATTCGCTAATGTACTGCGTTAGTTCAATCAAGTTGGTAGCAGTTGATCGACCTTTCATAAAACCATGCTGGTGAATAGATAAAAATGGCTTGACATTGCTGTACAGCCTATCATAAAGTAACTGCTTAAAGACCTTAGCGCAGTTAGACAGAATGTTGATAGGCCTATAATTACGAATGTCCCCTCAGTCGCCTTTCTTGAAAACAGGCGATTCGACTAATTTTCTATTAAATAGGGAAAGTTGATGTTTAAATTGAATGAAATAGCTGTTGGGTAGGGGTTACATTCTTTTTAACAAAATTTTTGGAATTTAGGACATTGACCCAACATGTTTTAAATTCCAAAAATTTTGTTAAAAGAAATATAATTTATTTAAATTCAATATAGTATTGTACCTTTCGAACAAAAATTGTTTAATTTTTCACTGGATTTTTACTAGCAATAGAAAGTAAGTAGACCCCACACTTTAAAATAGTTTATAAAACGTTAAACCTCAGTAATTAAATAATTATATGAGGAGCGTTTGAAAGTTATATTCTAATTCTAAGAAAACGATTCTTATTCTAAAATCACTGTCACACCCGCCTGTGCCTAAATAATTTATGTGTGTGATTGTATCTGATTCCATCAATCTGACTAATTTGGATGTGAGTTGAATAGAATAATTTTGTTAGAATTGAATGTGCAGTGGTATTCTGCACTTCTTTTTTTCGATACTATATTCTTTCCTTTCAATTTAACGAATTCTTTATAAGGTTGCTGACGACGAAGTAGAGGCTATGACCAAGCCATTGTTTTAAATAATGCACCAGACGACATGCTTGTCTGATCCATGGTGTTTTTTTACGACTTAAAAATATTAAAAATCTTACAAAATGAAGTGCTACGATTGATAACCGCAGTTTCGTGCGAGATTTGTCTGAAGTGAGCAATTGGGAAAACATCCTGTCTAACTGGGTATCTGTGTGAATTTGCTTAGTGAACGTGACAACGAGCAAGCGTTTCCGATAACCCTTCATTGTTGAAAGTTCTTTAAGATCCACAAGATCGTCAACCAGGTCGTCGTCATGTTATAAGGATTGCTGACAGGGTATCAATTAACCCTCAAGTACTATCGTGTTTTCAGGTAACACAACTGCTATCGTGGGGTGTTTTACACCCCACTCTTTAAATTTAGCTTTTTTTTGTTAGTTATCTTTTTTTTTTCACTTTTAAACCCACAGTGTAATAACTAGACCTTTATCTTGCGATTGTTGTAAGGAAAAACAAAACTTTATTTAAAGCAAAACAGAAAATTAGGAGGAAATGTTACATTCATAAAAATTATGTAAAAAGTATTTCTTCGTACAATTTTTTCTTTTTACAAAATTGTGTTCTGTATTGTTAAGATGTCTTGGTTTTTTCTGTTACTGGAAACTATGGTCTTACTCCCTGTAAAAGAAAATGCCATTAGCATTTCACATAAAAATTCTGACAATGACGTTGTGAGGCGTACATTTTATTTGACAAAAAACATGTAATGTGTTATTCGCTTGCTGCATCACTCAAATCATCATCACGTTCATCAGGGCATTCACTTTCACTAACATCATCGTAAAAGTTTTCGGCAAGATTTGCTAATTGTTCATCAGTTAGAAACTTTATCATATTGTTTTTACTATTCAATACACGTATTATAGAAGGGAAATAAGGAACAAGTTGACGACGCTCTGGTTTGTGAGGAACTGAGTAAGAAATTTGTTTGAGTCGAATATTTATACGCCGTACAGAAATCAGGGGAAATGCCACTATTTGATTTGTAAAAAATCACCGAAGTCGAACATAAATGAGTGAATCCCCTGTACATGTAGGTACTATAATAAAAATCGCCGAATTGGAACGTATATAAGTGAATCCCCTATACTTACATGCACAACAACATCTGTGATTTCCCCAAAAGAGGACGAGGGCTATTATCACTATAAAATTCTAAATCATTGGTTAGAATACACTACGCTATTTTTGAAAAAAACAAACGTAATTGCTATCGTGGGGTGTTGAGACACCCCAAAAGCTATTTTTTGCTAAAACTGTAGAATATGGTAAATAATAAATTACACTATATTACATATCTCATTTGCATAGGCGAATACCTGGAACCTTAGAAATGTGACAAAAATAGTTTTAGAAAAAATTTAAAAAAAATGACCTCTGGGGTTCCGAAACACCCCACGATAGCACTTGAGGGTTAAAGATCTCAAGCTAGCTCTGGTAAATTATGAAGACCATGATGTAAATCGTAATATGTTTTGGATGCTAGTGTATTACGCCGCTCCTTCTTCTATGTAATTCAATTTATTTTTGGCACAACATGATAAATAAATTATATCAGATAAAGCTGCAAAATTTCTTAGAAAAGTAATTATGTCAAAGGACCGCCTATTTAATCGACCTTTCTTTTATTTATATAATGAGTGAGGCGTTCCAATAGTTATCTTTTTTTTGTAAATCATTATACTTGTTAAACTTATTTCTTAGACACACATCCTAGATTTATATCACCTTCATACATACATACATACATACATACATACATTATTTAAAAGTACGTTAATTTCTACACCAGCCATAACTTTGCTAAACTTTTACGTTATTCTAAAGTGGTACAATAATTAATTTTAAAACATAATTACTTACTTGTGTTCATTAACAAATAATAGCTTTTGAATATTAATAAATGTATTCTCAGGAATATCAAGGTCATCTGTATGTGAAATAACAACAGTCGGATTCACATCTGACAATATATTAATTGTAAAATTGCAAATAGTGTAATTATCATCAGTATAAATTGAACACTTATATGTTACCCTTGCTAATTTATTCATAAAAGTAAGATAAAGCCGCGACAGTAAGTAACATTAACACCAGGTGATTTTTGTTGGGCAGTTCGTTTTTGATTATTTGCAGCCCACCATTAGGAGTATGAATGCATCTGGGTATCGGTTTGGGTTTCATCGATCCACGAGATTTCGAGTTCAATGGTTTTTTTTTCAATATCTGTTGATCTTTAAAAAAAAATTACGTCAATTTACTTAACATGTTAACAACCACTATCTGCAAGTTCGACAGAGAGATATTGAGTTTACCAGAGTTTTGCCTTTACTTGATATGTTTACTACTTCCTATCGCCTCCATCAATAAACTTCGGAATATTTAAAAAAACGTTTGTCGGATAACCATGTGACGAACCAGTGGCCGTATGCTCTACTTTTGAGCTAAAACAAAAGAACAAAAATTATAGTGATATAATTTTGTGTTAAAATCCATAAATAATTTTGGAATTTTGTTTGACTTATTTTGGTCACCCACTTTTTCACGCAACTGTAAGTTATTGTGAAACAATAGTACATATGTATAATCCTGTGCATCCCTTTTGAAATTGTTTTCCCTTTATACGCTATGTACAAAACATTATACGTCAACTGAGTTTTAGGTAGACATACGTACAATGTTACGAAGAGCCTCATTTTGACAGTTCTCTCCTATGCCTGCCCTAGGAAAGATTCATCCATAACGCATAAAACTGATGACTGAAGCTGTCCTTGGTGAATATTCACTGTCTAAATCGTTGAAACCATCAACACCAACCTGTCCTTGGTAGACTTCCCTACCGTACTCACATTGCTCACGGCTAGAGCTGTCCTTGGTGAGTCTCCAACATTCCGTTAGAGGATATTTTAGTAACTTCTGCTTATTTGTTTTATGTACATAGACTTTTTTCACAGTTCGAAAATATTTGCCAATTTTCATGAATATACACACATCACAAATTAAATACTTTGTTTTTTTTATTTTATTTTAAGGATTTCGATTTGTTTTGACCGACTTTATTTTATTATTTTGCAAATAAAAATTGTTGTGTAATTGTGTTAAAATTCCAACATTTATTTTTCGATACCCATAACTCCATTCATTATTTTATCATTGCATATGCAGAATATAAAAATTTTTACAAAAAATAAAGAAGACAATTAACGATTAAATATTTATTTTCATTTGCAAATAGAGAGCAAGTTTGTTCAGAATTTTGTAAATGGTGTAAATACTGAACTATCTGGTTCAGAGAGGGAATTACGTGTTACAGTCAAATGCATGATGAGCATTAGATACGTCGAATCTTTTACATTGTTGATTCCAAACAGCTTTGTGATATAACTTCTTTCAGCTGGAGTCTATTTCTCAGTTAACATAACGTTCGAACTGTGGTCTGCACTTAATAAGACCATTAGAAACTCCAAAAAACAAAAATCATTTTAACAATCATTCATGGAAAATATCTGTACCAAAAATCAATCTCTTCGTAGCATACTGAACCAAATAGTTGACATACACAAGAAATAGAGTAATTTTAAAGTGGAAATTTACTTTTGAGTAACAATCTACGTCAAGATCAACATTGTTTTTTGTCAATTAATTATGAGGAAGCAACACTACAAATATTAGACTAAAAAGGTGATGATGGTTGACGGTCAAGAGTGTTGGGGCGGCCTAGAGCTCGTTACATCGATCCAAAGCACACACATATTATATGCAGGTAGTATATATGTATGTATATGTTTATGTACCACTCCGAACCGCATAACCACAATCGACCGAGGAGAGATGCAATTTAGTACGGTGACTGCTCCCAAATGCATCTTTTATACTCCGTTGATCTATTCCTTCGGTCTGCTGCTGTTCAACTGTATTGCTTCTTGTCTAACCAATATAACGCTAGAAAGAGAAAGTTTATAAGAGAAGGGGGAAAGACGTTATGTTGTGGCTTTGAATGTAAACTATCATGATGCAAATTATGCTCTGCGTTCGTTTCGTTCTATGTATGAAAGGAAAATATCGTGTATGTCGTGTTAAAAAAAAATACAACAAATTATAAAGGAACTATCTAGCATTCATGGTAAAAATAAAATTCGTATTTGTTTCAAACCATATACATATACTGTAGTATTAAACTGGGAGAACAACTGAGAAAAATTGATTTCTCGAAATTAAAATTAAATTATTCTGGTCGTATTATATGTATTCGTAGACATTCTTTTGGCATTTTAAATTGAAAATGAGTACCAAATATTTGTTTTGCTCGAACTAATTTGAAAATATGAAAATTAATCTCAAATAGTAACGTTTTTTCATAAACTCGAAGGTTACACATACTCAGACTTTTAAACAATCAAAACTTGACTTTCACTTCGTTTTCTTTCTAAGCAAACGATACATTGTACTGATTATAGGTTTCGTGCTACTGTCAATAAGTAACAGCAGTGGGGTATAAGGTAAGCAGTGGGGTATAATTCTATACTTACATGAATATAAATGCAAGCGGTTTACTTCAATTTTTTCCTTATTGCCATTTTGAATACCAAGTCCTCTCTGAAACAGCATTGCTGAAATTGTTGAAATTACTTTAGATGGTATTCATAGTAACTAGGATAAATAAATATAAATTCAAGGTAAATTTTTATTTTAATAACTACCTGTCGATTTCGACATAATGTCATCATCAGACCACAGTTAGTGAAGTCGTTGAGAAACAATAAAGTCACCTTATCGTTAATAATACAAGATAAACATGGAAAGTTAAAAGATGTTTGTCAAGTGCAGTAAAATTGGAACGTAATGATCAAACAATTACTATTTTGATGGGAAAGGAAGCGTCAAATGACACGGTTATATGGATGTCTGGTCGACGCTCGTTTGCACGAAATTAGTATATTAAAAACAAAGATTTAGGATGTGAAGGAGGTTGAGAAAGACAAGCTATTAAGCCGTTCCATCGAGACCATCGTTTACTAATAAAAAGTTCGCGAGAGGAAAAGGGAAACCCGAGGATATAAAAACGGTTGGTACACCAATAAGTAGGCAGACATGGGTAGTTGTACCTGATGGAACGCATTATACAGGCTGTTTAAGAAGTCAATTTTCGAAGTTGTAGTTCTTACGGTAACAGTGAGGGAAGTTATTTTACCTAGCTATGAAAACAATGTGCTGTTGCGACAATATCTCTATATCAAATTTCTGTGTCGTTTCATAGTATAATCTCCAAGTTTGGTTCCAATTGCTTAACATTTTTCACTTATATATTAGTTTAAAGAAGCGAAAATGACTGAAAATGAATCTACTGACACAGAATCGCCCTATTGCCAGGTTAAATATTGGTGCAAGCACTTCAAGTGGGGTATGATGATCCAAAGTGTGAAACACTTCTAGAAGCACGAATTGAAGAAATTATCAACAAAGTTGAAGACTTGGTGTTGATTGAGCCTTGAGTAAAAGTTTCAGTTATTATTAAAGAACTGAGATTACCAGAAACAAGTGTTTCTGAAATTCTACACGAAGATTTGGGAATCAGCAGATGGAGCAGTGTATGCCAAAAAGGACTGGAATAACAAGAAATGTCTGAAAGCGGCTATACGAGAAAAACGAGCCGACAATTATCGCCAGAAATTTCTTTTTCTGTACCACTGCTGAAGGGTGTTTAAAGCAGTTATTGAAGCAGTAGTCAATGAATGCGCCTCTGGGGAATTGTAGAATTTACTTTACAGATCTCAATCCTGAGTGTGCCTAATAGTAAAAAGGAATAACTTGGAAAACGTTGGATGCTTTACTAATTGCAAACCTCACAAATGAAATGTCAGGCGCTAAGAGTAGGCTGCCTTTTATAAACCACTTCTTGTGCAGGAGGTCATTAATGCCAGTATCGAAAAAACCATTATTAACTAAATGGTAATGCAACTGTTAAGTACAGGAAGAAATTAAGTCAAGCATTTCCATATTTTTATGGTTGATCCGTTAATGATTATATGTAATCTTGCAGACAACATTATGGATTTTGTTACTAGTACAACTAAGAAATAGTCAGCGGAACTGCATTAGCAAAATCTAAAAGATATTCTTGGAAAATTACCAAGTTTTAACTGATCTGAGAATTTGATACATTCCTGTCGACCGACGGAACTATGTCGACAGGTAAACTTTCGTCTGACACCGACACCTTTCGCGGCACCTTTGTGTCACCGATATTTCTTTTGTCGACGGCCGCATCGAACAAAAGCGAATAACTTCGTAAAAGTTTCGAAATTTTTTTGTTTGTAGGTTTCTATACGTGTGTATGTGTTATAAAATGCGACCGCAACCGAATCTTTCGGCTCACTTTGACTCTTCACCTACACGGTAAAGGAGTCGCCCTCCATCAAAAGAAACTACCGGACCCAGTTTCGGAATCATTGAAATTCCATTACAACTATTTGTCAACATTATTTCCTATTGTGTCGCTTTGTGATCGTAAATGGAACAGTTACGTGCAGTTCCAAAAAGTAAACGTAAGTGTTGTGTTTTTTGCGGTTTTCCTTATTTTGAAAACATCAAATTGTATTAAAGACTTGTAAGTTAACCCTCGCTTTACTAATTCAGTATTTATGCTACAGGATTAATCCAAAAATATTTCTGCAAATAAATGCTGCAATAACAGTCTTCAATAATAATAAATTTCGGTTTAAATGGCAGTTAAAAACTAACAGTAAATGTTGCCTAAATGTGGAGGTTTTCTATATTCAACTTTATAGGCAGAACCCCTTAATTGCTAAACTAAACTCATCGATTTAAAATTCGACATATTAGTTAGCTTGAATTGCTTATTTTCAAGTTATTTTTAAATTAAAATGAATATGCGGACAGAAGAAGAAAAAGTAGAGATGCCACAATTTTTAATCAGCGATATCTCTCAAAATCCATTTACCAGTGTATGGTAACTTCTTTTAAATGGTTTTTACACGAAACAGAACATATGTCGTTAACTATTTCTAAACGAATCCGTAATGAAAAGTAGAAACAAAGCAGAACTTCTTACAAAATTCTATATTAAAAATATCATGCGACCGGTTTCGTGTTTAAAAACACATCCTCAGGCCAGCAGCAAGGATATCTAAAAAGGGAAAGGGAATTACAAAAAGGGCAACCTAATGTAGTTAATTATAGTTATGAACAAATGTATTAATGAGATGAAACCTATATTACGATGTAATGAAATATTATTATCATTTTCAATGTAAATAGTTAAGGGATTTTCATTTAGTTGAATTAATGGATTCATATTTGACTTTGTTTTTGTCAGTTAAAACTAAACGTGTTTTTTGCTTGTCAGAGGCGGGAACTGAGCGGGAAGCAGTCGATTACGGTAACTGAGCTGTGAATCATGCCAGAGGCAAAAATTAACTACAGTCTCTAATGTGGTTGACACCTTGAGTGACCGTGCTAGGTGTTGCCTACCACCTTTCCCTCTCCTGAAGAAGCCCCATATCATTGTGGACGAAACGTCAAGGTTTCGTTTAACAAAAAGACGACATGACACGGTCCAAATCTAGAACACATTAACCGTGGCCGTGGAAGCCTAGGTTTTTATCTGTTTTCCTCTTTTTTATTTCTTATATATACTATGGTCAAAGTCAGTACACGTGGTTAATGGAAGAGAAAAAAAAGAGATAAAATTACAACTAAATATAACAATAACTGATTATGTAAATGTAAAGTGAATACTTGTAGTTGTGCGTGCCCAACAAAGCAATCAAACGGACTTCATTTACCATTTAATTTACAACTTTTTAGTATAAAAGTGTAAAAAATTGTGAAAATGGGATAACATGAGCAGTTTAAAAGGCATCGAAAAATGTAATAAAACGGATTAAATAAACTATGCCGTTTCTTTTAAATTGATTAGAAAAAATAGAAAACTTGGCAGTTTATTGTAAAAATCGTATACCTCCGTCTTGCAGCTTCCTTGCTTGTTTAGATTTTAATTAGTTAAACACTCTACCAAAAATATATTACGTTAAAATATCTTACCCCACTAAATATGTAATACCTAGGCTTTATTCATATTCGATAGTCCGATTTATTGCTAGCCTCCTGTATGCTTTCAATATGCCGCCATTTTTCGACTAAATAGACGTACAGATGGGAGATAAGGTACATAACTCTCCGCGTAAAACCTTAAGTACGCAGTAGATAGTATATTTCGGTTGGTATAACATCAAACGGACGAGTGTTTTTTTTTACAGGGGCCAAAGCTTTATGTGAATTTTATGCACATAATAAAAATGGCTCCTCTTTGATTTTCCGTGCAGCTTCCTTCGCTGACCCGGAACAACCTTGCGGTGTGTATAAAAGGGAAGTAAGATGTTAAAAGGAAAGTATACGTATGTATCGATGCATGTATGTATGAAAATGTAACGTGGGGAAGAACGACGAAATTTATGGTTTAATTTTTGCGATTCGCCGCATCGCAGAAGTGTGAGTTAGTGTGATGTCGTTTTAAGCCAGGATATATGTATTTCCAGTGACGTAGGAAACGGATGGGTATCTATACGTGGTCCGTGAAACGATTCGGAATTGCTACGATATCGACGGGAGAGGTTTTAAACAAAATATTATAGGCGTATAATTTGCTTAACCTTCAATAGACATGCTAGAATAGCGCCAAACATTCTCGGCCTGACTATGAAGGAAACAACGTAGATTCACTTATTAAATTAAATCTTATTTTTCAATGTAGTTTTGGGCATCCACCTTGCACTAACTGTTCATATATAAATGAACGTGAGGGATTTGGCAAACACTTGTATCAGAAAAGCCCGACATCTTTTATATATTTTTCACTTTCAAACGTCGATCGCCTGATACAAGAACCTCAATAGGGACAATATTGTCGCCTGTCATTATTTCCATCTTTCTTCACGTTCTTGCATCGTCTTTCAAGGATTCGAGCTCCTTTTGAAACCGTTTTGTCTAATCTTTTACTACAGAGTAAGACGGTGTGTTTTCCCTATTGACTCCACATAGCTGATCTTCGGTACTTCGAGTAAAGAATTTCATGTTTTCTGTTAATTACCTTGAAAGGCCTGTACCTTATGCGGGTACTATTCTCAATATTTTTAACAAATTTGAAACAGAGAGCTGTGTTCTAATTTCCCACAAGAAAAGGACTACAACCAGCCACGCATTAACAGAACATATTTCACAGTGAGTGTTGTACAGTTCGATGTACAAAACCTTGAAAAAATTTAATTACAGGTCAAATAAAATATCAAATCATCAGGAGCTTTTCGAGGAAAACAAAGTGAAACAAACAATGTTTAATTGGTTAAATGAAAACACAGATATTTTGAATAAAATATTTTTTACTGATGAACTACATTTACTACATTTACCGTGAATGGCGAGGTTAGCTCTCAGGACTTTTGATTTGTATCCTACATTCATCTAAAAGTACAAGCTTCCCTTGCCATTAACCCATTGGTTATTGGTCCCGTACAAATCCTCATGCTCAAAATCGGACCCGAGCGCAATTCCTCACGATCAATGTCTGGATTGCGATAATGAACGATAGACTTATTGGGCCTTTTTTTAATGACGAAAACCTTACTGCAGCAAAATTTCTGGATCTACTGCGAGACCAACTCATTCCATTAATTGCGATACTGAATACTGCCTTGATTCTAAACGGTTGGGGCTTCTCCACATTTTACTACTGCCGTCGGGAATTTTTTGATTAACGCATTTCAAATATGCTGGGTTAGTCTCATATCACGGCCTGTAAAATCAACCGATTTGTCCCTAAACGATTACTTTCTTTGGAGTTGGAGCTGAAAAGGGTAACTTGAACGAACTGAAGGACCGTATACGTACTGCATGTGATGGAATAAACCCTGAATTTATTAGGAAGACACTGCGTTGATTTTTGAAAACTTGTTATATTGTTCTCTTTGTCTTAAACGATCAAAAGAATAAAATACGTTCTTTATTCAAAGTTGAAATGTTGCACTGTGTATAGAGATAATGCAACATTTTAAATCACTGCTTTTAATAGTAAACGCTTAACCAAATCAGTGATGGCAATCCAGGCTCTTCTTAGTTCGTTAGAACAATCGGAATTTGTCGCTATATTACGTACAAAATTGGTAAATTGAAATAATAATGTAGGTTTCCACGACCAGAGTTAATCGAAAACTCCTGATTAACCATGACACGGTCAAAACCCGGAACACGTTTAGCATTAACGAAAATATGTTTTCTATAAATATTTCATTTTCCCATATTGCTCGTACAAACATAAAGTTTTGATTATTACATATTGAAGACTTAATTTTTGATAAACCTAAAAAAGTACTCTTTTTAGCTCCACTTAAAATCAATATTTGGTTTGGAAAGAATAACTAAATAGTCACCTTTAAATTGAACATTCATAGATGGCGTCTACAACTCGCTATAACAATTGGTGGTAATTCTGTATATGGGTGGTGAACTTAAAACAAATGAACTAAACTCATCTGAATTGTGGTCATAGATAGGTATACCGATATCTGGAACATGTATGTGTAAAACTTTAATCAATTGTCTTCGATTTGACGATAAGCAAACCAGACTACGCAGATACAAAGATTATAAATTCGCCACGATGAGAAACATCTGGATTAAATTTCATTGAAGATTGTAAATCATTATGCACCTGCCGAAGATCTAACTATAGATAAACAGCTTAGCTTTCGGGGATTTAAAGTTATATCCCCAACAAATCTGACAAATATGGACCAAAAATCGTAATAATATACGATTCCAGAATATTTTATACCTTATATAGAAAGCAGAACAAGGAACGCTCTAGCCCGTTTCTAACGCAGTATGCACCCAACTTTTTCAAAAATGTTGACGGAACTAACTGCAACGTTACAGCAAAACGGTTCTCCTTTCTCGATATTGTGAAACAGTTATTGGAGAAAAACTTAACAACGATTGGTAACTCGAGTTACCTTGCTCGCACTCCTTGACGTTCAGAGTTTTTCCACCCAAGTTCGGGTACTGTAGAGTATTGTTAAAGTGAATACTTGGAGTTCCGTGATAAACTTTACCTCTTGGCGGTGGGGTATGAAGTACATAAAAAAAATGAATACACTATTGCATTACTCTTGATCCATTATTATTCCTAGTATTTATTAATGACTTGTTGAAACAGGTTGATTGGCAGGCTTTTAACGTTTGCCGGCGATGTTAAATTGCATCGATCTGTAGTTTCCCCGGAAAAAAGTCGAAAATATGAAAAATGTATGAAACTTTACAAGGTGCGGCTTTTAATGAAAAACAGAGTAGTTTAATTGTCCGCCTGATAATTGGTTTCTTGTAATTGTAAGGGAATAAAGGCTACTATTTATTCTTTTTGAACCAAATTTGCTAATGAAACTTTCAACTGTTTCTTATACAAATGATGTGCAAATCATAACTTTTCATGTGCAAGTATCAATTTTGTGTAATAGCTTCATTTCGTGGCTGGCAACTAATTACATAGATAAAACTAGGAACTCAATTGCTGTATTCATTGCAACTGTGACGCAGTAATCTCAAAAGCAGCCAAGGTCTGAATATTATCCTGTAACTTCAACATAGATACCTGTTATAATTTTTTAGATATCTTATAAAAACGTTGAAAATGAGACTACTTTTTTTATTGACAATTTTTGTTATTACAATAGTCTCTAGATTACCAAGAATTCGAATTTGGCGAATTCTGTAAGCCCCGTAGTTCCACTTTACCTATCACTGCCTATATACACGTGCGGTCGTCTTGAAGGACGCAAATCTGCCCACAGTCTGCCTATATTTTACTAGGCGTCGCTTTCTATTCAAGAGTAAATGTTTTTTTGCATTTTTCACGTCAAGCTTTTGTGATTCTCACCGTGCATATAATCTACGCACCAGACAATGTCGGAGAGATTGGCAAAAAATAATGGAGCTATACAAGCACGTTCATTCCTATTTATCAAGCGTTTTGACAGATTTTTTATTGAAACAAGGCGACATCGGTTACCTCGTCGCTTGGCCTGCCCTGTATGCGATGTATCGAACCACCTCACACCATCCTTGTATACCTGACTGGCTAACAACAATGAGCCATAAAATGAATGAGCCTGTATTCGCGGGAGGAAGAGGGTGTATGCGGGAGCGAAGGATGGAAGGGAAAGTATAGAAAAAAGTTAAACGCCGCTTGTCGGTGTCGTCATGACAACACCCGTCCGAATTAAATCAGAAGTTGAAACCGCCAATTATCTCCTGAATTTGCAATCGGCTCAGTTGTCGGGGCGGAAAAAGCTCGACTCACGAAAGGAAGGAGAGAAACGTAAATTCATAATTGCAGTGATTTGCTCTAGCTATAAAAGGTTTGAATATTTTCTGAACTATTATTTTTAGAGTACGTGCTGTAGTGTTTTTTTTTTATAAATGATTTTGTGAAATGCGTTGTGTTATCAAAAACTAACAGATTTAAAAACACCTACCATTGATTATAATAGAGTTTAGTAAAGAAAAGAAGTAACAACCATTGACAAAATAAATTCAAATGAGAGAAAATAATACTAAGAACAGAGCACGAAATTATGACAAATGTCGGTTACAACAACAATAAACAAGAATAATTTACGTTTTTGCAATTAAGATTTCAGTGATATCGGAAATGCAATTTAACTGTTAACAACACCAGATGTTAGCTCACAAAAAAAAACATCGATCTATTTTTTCTAAAAACTCTAGCTTCTGTTGGTAGTACGGAGGGAAGACCTTAGGATCTTACTGTGTTTTTTTATCTGCAGATGACATCTTTTAGTTGGTCAACCATAAACTTTAAAAGTAAGTTTGCTAAATAATTTTTTGTTTCATAGTCAAACAATGACTCATAGGCGACCAATTGAATTTATAAGTCAAATAACTGAGTCATCCCACTCGTTTATTTAATCACAATAGCAATTGTTTAGGCTACAGCAAATTTGGAAAATCTTACTTTTCCAAAAATACTTTTACGACGAAACACAAATGGAAACTCTTATCTTTTTAGAAATAGAAGGCGATGCAAGTGAAGTACTTATTCTATGCTTTTATATTTTTATGGCGTTTTACACCACATACAGCTGTATGAAATTTTACTTTACTGACAAATAAGGCGATTACCTGACGAACGACAATCAATTTACAGAATTACACTGAGAAATGCCTAAAATTATTCTGAAGATAGTTGTAAGAAAATTTTACGTTAAATTTGATGTTTTGGGACCGCCATTGGCTGGACTTGATGATATTCTCCTAACTCGCTCGCTGCCTAGATAGTAGGTGATAAAAAGAGTTGCAACTTCTGAAAACAAGTTTACAGCCGCCAGCTAGATCTCAACTTTCTGAATGGGCATACATAATGTGTGGCGTTGATGACAGCTAACTTTCGTGTTGCGAATAACACTTTTTACTTATAGAAAAGCCGGTTTCTCCTTCGCATCAAGGTCGTCATCTTGGACACTTCGTAGCAATTCTGGTTAAATAATATAGTAACGCTAATTGTAAGAAACAAATAATAAGTGCCTGCTTTAAAACTTTTATTTATAAATAGATTAGCGCATTATCCAAACAAGCAATGCGTTATTTGTACACGCGCGTATGTATTGTAATGTTAAAACTATCGTCCCAATTTCACCGATCTCTTCAAATTGAAAGGTACTCCTGAACCCTGCGACCCTTAATTTCATACATATAATTTAGAAAAATCTTAAGTATCTAAATTTTATGAAATTTTTTCTCTCGTAAAACATTACAGTTTATACACGCTGGCTTAATGCGACAACGAACTATTTATAACATTTAAATCCACAATACCATATTATTATATATTATATAATATTTAGCATTAAATGTGTTTCTCTAGTTGTATCAGCGAAGTTTGTTCGCAACAAAGTGAAAATGTGGTCGTTTTTTTAATCCTGGCGTACGTTTAAACGTAATTCATTTTTAACGCTAAAGCACCGGTATTTAGCAGCATGGTACAGTGGCCAGTTTTGTTTTGTCTCCCTCTTGCAACGACTAAATATCGATACTATCTTCCGCGTGGCAAGGCCAAGTACTTCGGTTCGGCAAATAATAGCACAGAACCACCTTCATTGGGAATACCCATCATAAACTAAAATGGGAGTAATTAAATCTACCTGCCAATCCTACAATTACACAACTTACGAGTGATAGAAAATATAGATACATCGTTTCAGTTTTGTACGTGGACGGTTGACAGTTACTAACTTCGTTGAGCTTACTCAATATGTAAGCGAGAGTCTTGGTTTTTGTCCTAGTGCTGCTACTTTTATACAATTTTACCTTCATGACCGATCCTGTTATGTCCACTACAATGGATTTTCGTCTGGGACTTCTACTGCGTCTAGTGGCGTACTTCAGGGTTCCAACTTAGGTCCTCTTCTTTTTTTCCTTCTACTTTTGCCGGACTGCAATGTACTTGCTTATGCAGATGATCTAAAAATTTACAATGCTATTACATCTTTGTCTGATTCACAACGCTTGCGGAAAAATATAACAACTATTAGTGATTGGTGTTCTACCAACAAAGTTCGACTAAATATTGACAAATGTGCTGTTCTTAGCTTTACCGTTTTTGCAATCCACAGCTGTTTAATTACAGCGTCTCCAATACCCTTATTCCAAGAGTAAACTTATTTAAGGTTCTGGGTGTCTTATTTGACCCGCAATTGTCGTTCTCCTCACATACTGAGGCTGTGACGTCTTTGGCATCAAAATCACTTGGGTTTCTGTTTAGAACTTTTCTAACATTAACGCCTTGAAATCGGTCTACTGTTGTGCGTTTTAAACTAGCACATGCCTCAATTGTTTGGTATCCGTATTGCCATCACTATCAATTATCAGTTGAACGTCCTCAGAAGCGATTCCCTAAATATTTATCATGCAAATCATGGTATTTATCCTCAGCAAGGAACAGATTATACTAATCTACTTCTCAGATATGATGTCGTGTCGTTGACACAGCGCAGAAATGTGGCAAGTGCAAATTTTATCATAAAATAGTCAACCATCAAACAGATTCACCTTCTTTACTTAACCAAGTTGGTCTCGTTGTGCCACAATGTAGTTGTAGATCTCCTGACACATTTTATTTACCCACTACACGAACCAATATCTTGTTAAAAGCACCCTTAACCCTTTCGAGCCTATTGGGTCATATGTAACCCAACAAGTCAAGCCATGTTTCACTCCTTTCCATTTAAAATGATATACTACATTTGATTTTTTTTTCAATAAAGTTGCATTTCGACGACTAATGGGTTATATTTTTCCCACTAAAAAAGTCTGACTGGGATATATATGTCCCATACAAAATGGCGGACTTTTTTTTCGAATAACATTTTAAGGTGTTTATTTCACTTACCTTCATCTTGTTGTTGTTTAAAAAAATTACAATCTAATCAGGATTTAATAATAAAAAATCCGGCTCGAAAGGGTTAAACCGTATGTGCAAGAATTCTAACATTATTATTATTACCCCTCATACATCTGTTCTCCGTGTATTTATTAATTTTCAATTAAGCATAAATATGAGACACTTTTTGTTTGAAAGTATTTATTATTCTTATAATAAAATTACATTTACTTGTTCTACATTGAGCGTTCGTTCAAGGATGCATAGCAGCTGTATCTCAGCCTCAGCCTTAGCGATTTTAAAAATAAATTTCTAGTGTAAAAGTGACTAGGATCATTTAGGACGACTAGGATCGTTAAAAATATGTTATATCATATTTGAAAGACATTTGGGATTCATTTTAAAGAGAAATACCGAGACTGAGAAACTTTATTCAACAAGAGCATACGGCTCTTTAATCGAGCGCCGAGGGGCGTTATTTAGAAGCAATTTTCCTTTAATTTTTAAATGCAATGGTATATTTATTTAAGTTATTATTGATAGCGCCTCAAAATAGAAGAGAGTGAAAACCGAAAGTTACTACATATTTTCGTTCCGAAATTGTAACGTTGCGAATATTGAAATTAGGTACTTTGGGAGCTTGTTGTTTTATGGCTACTTAAACAACCCTGTCTGTTTCTAACTTATCGGCAGTCCTCTTACTGTTGAGGGGTATCTTTAAAATACAACAATTGCAAAGTTATAATTTAGAAAGGAAAATATATACACGAAGAAAAGGATTTGTAAAAAATATTTGCCTATTTAAATTAACGCATTGTAATTAAAGTAATGAAATATATTACAGTTCACTAACTAATTGCTGGTTATAATACGTACCAGACATATTCTAAAGTTCGCCACTTTCTGTGCACTTTATTGGCAGAGACTAGACAGACTGCGTCTATTCGTCTCATGAGAATGGATTCGTGTTGCTTAGTGGTTCCCCCGAGAGTCGACAAAACACGAGTCTGGTCTAGTCACTGCTAATTTCGTGAAATGCACGGAAAGTGGCGAACCCTACATATTACTGATACTGTATCCAACAAACTCACGTGCAATGGTTAACATTTAAACGTATGAAACGCAACACATACTCTAGCTACAAGCAGCGTTTGGTAGGTCACTTTGCTGACACTCAGACGTGCTTTTTTGGCTCCGATCAGTGTACGGTACTGCACGTTAGCCTGGACCTACTTTACTCTCGTTATTCCAACAGGTGCCAAAAAAATCGGTTTGTATGTTCTCGTTTGCCACAACCAACACAAGATAGCGTTCAGTGTGTAAATGGTCAAAACTAAGTAAGTAATTTCAAATAAATAAAGTAAATATCAAAGTATCTGTACGCGAATAGGCAATGAAAGCAAAATAATTTAAAAAGTAAAAATATTTTTACGGTAATTTGTTTAGTTTGCTTACATTGCTTGTTGACGTGTAAGTAATTTGCTGTTAATTTATTTATTTTTAGGCTATATATTTTATTGTAGCACAAGTTTTCTTTATGTAGTAGACTTCCATGATATAAGGTTATTCTGCTTCACTGTAATATTACAACGAAACGTCCATGGGGTTGTCTGTCATCAGCGTCACCCTCACGTGTCTTCTTGTCATATCACTTTGTCAATCTGTTGAGGATGGGGGTCCTCTGGTGGTGAAAGGTCCGATTCCTAGAACAGGAATTCCTTTTTTAGTCAATTGTTCTTGGGGCGTAAGTAATAGAGAAATGATGTAAGTCCAGCCAACGACGATTGTAGGAGGAGCTGACATTAACTGCTTTCGTATTTCGTTTTCTCTTTCCCAGAACTGCCAAATTAATGTGAAATCCTTCTACGGTTAGAATCAGTGTCACATAAAAAGTTAATTTCGTCTATTGGGGATCTTTCGGTCAGTTTTCTCCAAGATTCTCAGTGTCGTTTCACGTTGTAGTGTTGTATGTGTTCAAGAGTGTCATCAGAGAACGTGGAGTCCCAACCTCAATTGCGTCCTTGCATAGTGCTACAGCAAGCGTAATCAGTTTCGGCATCTATTTCGATAGCAATATATTTTTTTTGCGGTGGAAATTATCAGGGGTGGCAATTGAATTGGAGCAGTTGGCAACGCAACTAAATAATAGCTTGAAATAACGCTAATCTTGTTTTGACTTTGGGTCTGACTGTCATCCAGACATCTTGAGTCTCGATGCCTCACGTTGAGGAGTGGTTGTTTAAACATTTCAAGTTGGGGATTCAGCAGTGAGTTGCCGTAGGTGGGTCTGGAGTGGCTGAATTCGATAGAGGCTCATAAACGTAGGGTTTATGAAGAGGAATTTTCGAGAATTGAGGTTTTTATCATTTACTTCTCTTTAAAAGTTTCACCTATCAATTTCTAAATTGCCAAAAGGGTGTTTATGGACACTCCCGAATTTCATGACCCTATTCTATGAATAATTTTCCGAAACATTTTGAAATCTTCTAAAATTTTTCCCAAGAAAAATGTTACAATATTTAACAGATGCGTAGTAAATACATATTAAAATAATGATAATAACTTTAGTAAATTGTGTTTTTCTTTATTATTTTCTACATTTTGATGTCGTTGAGACAATAAGACGTTGTCTTCAAACTCTACGAATGTAAGTTCTTTTTCGTTAAGGCAAACCAAAGGTATCGGGAATTCGTCTGGATATGACGTAACTTCACACCCTTGCTTTATTTGAAAGAATACGTCATTGTCATTTAGTGTTAACATGAATATATGCAACATCACGTAGGTCATGTACTGACACTAATATCAACCCACCATTTCATTCTGATATTTAGGGAAATTATGGTTTCAATTCCGGATATTAAAATTATTTTTGAAGAAATATTCTTAGTCACTTTTATAGTCATTTTTTCTTTAAATCGCCAGGACTTACCATTGCTGATACAGAACCACTGCATATCCATAAACGGACACCCGTTATATATGACTTCGAATTACGGAATTGATTCTAGACTGTAATATTATGCTATGGTTTGCCGTGTACTGTACCGCAGTGAAATGATATCGCTTTCAAACATGCACATTTTCCAGCAAACTTGACGATTCGTTAAGTAGCGATATTTGGTGGATAACTGGTTTTAAAAATACAAGGGACCAGGTTCTTGATATACTGTGTGTCTGTAAAAGTTGGCAACAAATTGGAAACTTTTTTATTATACGTTTCTCAAAAAATTTTATTCTTGATAAAAGTTGCTGCATGAACCCAAACATACGGTAAACATAGCAGATCCACTCTGAGGTTAACAATAACAGTGCTAACAGCGCTTCTTTGGAAACCCCTCAAGAGTAAACTACCCTTATTCTGAAAGATACGCAGAAATTTTATTAGGAAAATTTGTTTGTGATGTAGAGATATAGTCAAATACAAAATTTCGGTCAAGCACGCTCAATTATGATATTTCGTCATTTTTCGTGTTTTTTTTTTTAACTATGGTAGATGCAAATTGTTGATTAAATTGCTATATGATAACACTTGTACTGAATCAAGTAGGTATGGAAAATTTTCGAAACAAATACGTAACTAATGTCAGTAAGCGTCAAATCGTCAGTTGGAATTGTAATAAATAATAACAATGCCATTGAAATTGAGTGTTCAAGATAAAATTGAAATTGTTCTAATTGTTGGAGATAACTACAAAACCTTTAGGGAAGCTGCCGAAATCTTTAATTACAGACACCCAGATAAAAACATACATTTTGCAACAGTAAGTAAAATAATAAAAAAATTCAAGGCTTATGGAAATGTTGAGAATAGATTCAAAAAGAAACATCAAGCATGGGTTGCTACTGACGAAATTCAAAACCAAGTAATGCTCTCAGCTGTAGAAAATCCTAAATATTCGTTAAGGAAAAGGTCAGCCTTGTTTGGTGTAAGTAAAGATGTTGTTGCAAAAATATTAAAATCAAACAAATTTAAACCTTACAAACCCCAGTTCAGTCATACTCTAAAAGCAGGAGATTTTGATAGAAGGTTTGAATTTTGTGCTTGGTTCCAAGGAGAATTAGAAGATAATCATGGTATGGCAAGATGTATACTTTTTACTGACGAGGCAACGTTTACTTCGAATGGGATAGTCAGCTCACAAAATAGTCGCTGGTGGAACGACGTTAATCCACAGTTTACTGTCCGAACTCGTGATCAATATTCCTTTACCACAAATGTATGGTGTGGCATCTTTAAAAATAGACTAGTTGGACCTTTCTTCTTTCGCCAAACTATGAACGCACAACGTTACTTAGAATTTCTAAACACTTCATTGGTTGGTTTTCTTAATGAGCTGCCCAGAAACGAAAGACAACAAATATGGTACCTACATGATGGAGCAACATGCCATAGTACGAGAAATGTTCGCGAGTTTCTCTTGCATATTTTTAATGGAAGAGTAATTGGAAGATTTTTGGATGCTGCTTGGCCCCCAAGGTCTCCGGACCTGACCCCATTAGATTTTTTTTTATGGGGATACTTGAAGCAAAAAGTGTACCTTAAAAGACCATTTGAAAATGTTGATCATTTAGAAAGAACTATTAGGGAAACATGTAATGGTATAACTCCGGCTGTTATTAGAAATGTAATAAAAGAATTTTCTCGAAGAACAATTACCTGCTTAGAAAGGAACGGTGGATATGTGGAAACACATGTGCAGTGAGGAAAAAGTGAATCTGCATTTTTCCTTCTCATGCTTTAATGTGTAATGTTGCATTTTGGAAATAAATGTTTCTATTATAATTAGATATTTATTATTGATATTTTATAGAATGTTAACATCGAAATGAAAAACAGTTAAAAACAATTAGTACAAGTGTTATCATATAGCAATTTAATCAACAATTTGCATCTAGTTAAAAAAAAAAAAACGAAAAATGACGAAATATCATAATTGAGCGTGCTTGACCGAAATTTTGTATTTGACTATATCTCTACATCACAAACAAATTTTCCTAATAAAATTTCTGCGTATCTTTCAGAATAAGGGTAGTTTACTCTTGAGGGGTTTCCAAAGAAGCGCTGTTAGCACTGTTATTGTTAACCTCAGAGTGGATCTGCTATGTTTACCGTATGTTTGGGTTCATGCAGCAACTTTTATCAAGAATAAAATTTTTTGAGAAACGTATAATAAAAAAGTTTCCAATTTATTGCCAACTTTTACAGACACACTGTATATATAATCAGAATAAAAGGATACTGTAACAACAAATCTTGTAGTGAGATTTATTCAAGGAGATTATCTAAAATTCCTCAGGAAATAACAAATGGCCTGTCCACGGTAAAAGCCTACATGGAAGAAAATGTTCGTCTGGTTTAACATGTTGACATACACAGCATACAATTGTCTTGCATAAGTATTAAAATAATTGTTGTTTCCCACAATGGGCCGTCAAATATTTGCCGCTAGCAATCTGTGCAAGTGACAGTCGTGCGTATCAGGCAGAAGTATTCGAAAATGTGGGAGCGTAGTCACTGGGATGTGCGGATATTCGTACGGAATTCTCCGGAAGGAAAGCCACCGACCGACACCTCCGTGATAAACGACATAATCGTAACGGTTCAGCCGGTCCTCCTTTTTATGTGTGCGTTTGTGCATGTGCCCTGATATATATTTTCAGTCGCGGACCGAAAGTTTTGAAATACTACCACAGACTAAACACGAAGTAGGAGGAGGCCCAACCATTCGTACCCCTCTATAGTACTTGGAATATCTAGACATCCCTTTAGGCGTCCTATACCATACGGAGTCTTATGAACGTATTCGTTTCGGTTCGCCAGACATTTTACTGACGTATTCTTTGGTTGAAGTGACAGTCGCCATCTGTTACATAATTAACATATATATTTTTTGTGGCGTTACATCGAGGGTGAGTTTTGTTTCGTAATTCAGAAGCTTAAACAAGTGAAGGGATTAGAATAAAAGGGTTATAATATTTAACATTTTGGGATCAGTAGGCATGTTGAAATTAATGTACATATATATCTGTTTATTTATACGAGGGCCGATCATAAATTTTAGCACACCTTCTGTTTAGAAAATAATATTTTCCTGGACACTGTCAAAATAAAGCTTAGACTACATTTCGACACTGTCCCCTGTCGAGTTATACACTTTCCCAGCGAATTGACAGTTCGTTAATGGTAGCAAGAACTGTGGCGTAGTATGGTAAACAACACATAAATATGGGCAATCTCCGCACCACACAAATTTAACTAACCATATAATAATATAATAATTAATCCGGAACGGCCGTTTCGAGGACACGAGTGGTCCTTATCATCAATCGGTAACCGACATCATCAACCGGTAACTGACAGTTCGTTGATATCATTTTCATAGAATGAAGCAGGCCGAGTATCTAACCAATTGCGAACAAAGGCTTCGACTTCGCGATTCAACACTAGCGACGCGTTAGTGTCCAACCATTTACAATCTAGTGCCATTTTGAGAGCTCCAAACATGTGAAAATTACAGGAGGATAAGCCCGGACTGTAAGGTGGATATTCAAGTGTTCTCGAGTGAAGTTCTTCAAGTTCTTCCCTTGTTAAACCAGCTGTATGGGACCTAGTGTTGCACTATAGGGTCGATCGATTAATATCATCTTAAAAATCTATAACTTTCTCGTTTTTGATCTAAATTTGTGAAATTTTGTATGTATGTCAAGAGATATTTGCTGGGTAAGCTGTAAGGGTACAAAATTTAGACAATATTGTGGCACTTTTAATTGTAGCGTAAGACGCTTATCTAAGTAGCTGAAATAAATGTAAGTAAATTGGGTATAGAGTTTAACCTGTGTGATCATACATTGTTTATAATTTTTTTCTTTGCCTTTAATTTGCCCGACGTTGTTGGACAATGAACTTATTACTATTATTATTATTAAAGAGTCAGGTACGTTCTACTTTAACAGTTTTTTCTGCTTCTTCTCACATATCGGTTATCCGAATCAATCGTTTCGAGGCCAAAAATCAGCTCAATAATTTTGTTGTTCTGATATGTGTCAGCGTTGGTGTATAGTAATGGTAATTTAACATTTATTTTCGAGTTTGTACATAATTTTGTGAAAGAAAATGCTACACACTTATTCACATTTGCAAATATGGCGTTTACTTATGGTTTTTGAAATGGGAATATTACAGCTGCTGTTGAAAAATGTCACCAACTGTTTTTACATTAGAGAAGTCCTGGTACAAACGTATTAATCGAAGCTTTAAACAAACTGTGCGAGATCGGAATACTTCACAGTGATAAAGTAACATCTCAGTAAGCTACTCGATAAGATTTAGAAGAACTAGAAAATATTTTGGATTTAATAGATGAAAATGCAACGACTGGCTCAAGAAGAATTGGTATTCACTTGAACATTCAACAAAAAAGAGCGATAAACAAACGCCACGAACAATGCTTCTATCCAGCGCATACAGGGCAACCGAAGGATTATGTTAAACATACGGACTTTTGTCTGTGGATAAATAATAATCGTCGTGTTGTATCACGCATAATGAAGTCATAAACGACTTTCTAAATTTGTATGTTAATATAAATCTAACCTGATGCCATCTATTACTGAATGTTGTAAATCTATTACAATTTTACTAGAAAATTTAGTACATATCACAAGAACTCGGGAACAACACTGGCCGCAATATTCACAAGTTACTGTCTATTTTGGAGGCTTTGTTTCGTGTTGAATGTGAAGAGGATCGTCTTTTGCGTTGTTCACGTAAATAAAACTTAGCAGAAACTCAAAGAAACGCAAAATTGAAAATGAAAACAGAATTTTTAATTTTTCGTTTCTTTGAATTTTCTAGTCTAGCTGGGAGAGTGGCTGTTCAATTAGTAGCAACTGTAGGAAGCCACAGTATTTGGTAAGAATGCCTGTACCGAAAGTGTACAACGCTAAACGGCATGTTAAAGAAAATAATTAAAACAGGTATGTTTAGTAGACTTACAAAATCAGTCATCTTCTCCGTATGCCTTCTGTGCATTGTGTTTAACTTTACAGAGCCAAACGCAGCCTGATTAAAAAGTGTTCTATGGAGATTGGAATCCTTTTGAAAGTGTTAAAATACCTGAGAGATTTGAATTAGTGCTATTTTCTAATCAAACTGTATAGAAACGGGCCACTCCAATGGGAGAACCTGTAGAATAATCGCTGACTAGAAGAAACAAAGAAAACTCGCGTTTCTCGCTGTGCTTTGATGAAAGCACTTACTAGTCAGATGCCAGTGGATCATTAGTGCTTGTACACACTATCATCGAATACTTCAGCAGTAAGTAAGAGGTACTTAATGTCTGCCCTCTTCAAGGAACAAAAGGAGCGAGGGACATTTACCAAGCTGCAAAAATAACTGTCGATAGAGTTGGAGCTTCAGTAAATGTTCAGCCCTTATGATAGTGTGATAGTGTAATGTGTTCTATGATCTATTCATCAAGATTGGTGAATAAGACAGTATCTGGGAAATCAATAAATAAAACGAAGCTTTTAAACTTGCGCTTAAAGTTTACGAAGAGGTGAAATCGAAACCGTTTGTATAGACAACTAAAGCAGCTTTTGCTGGATATTTAGGTAGAATATGGAGACTTGCTGCTATATAATCATGAATCAATGAAATTGTTGGAATGTTCAGTAAGTTTGTTTCGTTTGCTACCATAGAGCTGGAAGAAGAAGTTCAAAGACCAGAATGTTTAGAGTGGTTAGCTTTCCTAGCAGATTCGAAACAAGTTAAAAATTTTCAAATGTTCTTGGAAAAGGAAACAATGCGTTCTTCCTATTTTTTTTGCAATTTGCAATTAAAGTATTTAAATAGCAATGTTACAACAAATATAACAGATAATTAAAAAGTAATGGTTACTTACTTACTTGTGTTAGTTAAGAAATTATTACTTTTTTACAGCGACTAGACAGATTCGTGTCTATTCATCTCATAAGAAAGGGTTCGTGTTGTCTATTGGTTTCCCCAGAGTCGACAAAACACCAGTCTGTCTAGCCGCTACACAAAAGTAATAATTTCACCCGCGTTGGTCATCTCTAATTATTAGCTTTTGGCTGTATACCAGTAAGGTAATATCCAATTATGAGCAAGCACGTATGCACCCATTCATACATAAGAAAGATTCAATTCTGATTGACGCAGTGTTAACCCCCTTAACGACCATCGAGGTGTGTTTACTTTACAGAGACACACTTTTCACACGTCAGAATGATCTATCGGTTTCGTAGTAGGCTGCGTTGACTGATTAATCATGCTGTTTCAAATGCGTCGATATCTATCGGCAGGTATGGCTAACTGTTGAGCTTTTTATGGTATTTCTTACTGTGGTTAATCCCAGGAGATGAACGTCTTAAGTTATTCGGGAACTAAGGTTACAAAGGTATTTACGCCGAAAATTGTGACTGTGGACGCCTCTTGTGTAAAACGCGTCCAACCTCTTCAAAGTTCTACGTGGATAGGCGTTGTTAATTTCTAATCGTGGTAGATATATGATATGGCAATTCAACAGTAATATAGTAGCAACGGAATTTAACATTTATTTTCTCGTTCTAATAGTATTCAGTTGCTTTTACTTAATTTTATTTATATATTGATATTGATATATATTGATATTGATATTTGAGAAAATTGAGAAAATAAGAACCTGGATAGCTATAACAGTAACTTAAAATTGATTATTTTTCAATTTAGTGGTGTAGATAAAAAGATTGGTGGAATACATTTTTACAACTGTTATACGTTTTTACAACTGTGGCCTAGTACCTGTCTCTTCTGTAAGAAAAAAAAATGGTGCTCAGATGAAATTAAGAAAAAAAAATTTTTTGCCGTAATTTGAAATAATTGTATGCCATATTGAAGGACCATGCTCAAACGTTTATTGTCACTGTATTTGTATTTTATGTTGATAAACGCTTAATCTTACTAATTAAGTACAAGAAATCTATCAATTGTTAACAGACGTTTAAACTTATAAATGATTTTGTCACTGGCCGCAATATTGATTAGAAAAAGTGGGTTGGATTGGGTAGCGACGGAGCACGTACAATGGCAGGCAGCCATAATGGATAAGAAAATACGAATAAATTGTGTATGGGCACTGTAGCGTTTATAGACAAGCTTCGGTTGCAAAACGGATGGCTCTAATTAAATTTTATTCTGGAAGAATGGCTAAGGTATACTTTGACGTAAATATCTGAGAAAGTAGAAGCACCAATAAAAAAAAGTCTGTGTGGAAACAACCAGTATCAAGAGGAAATCTTATATTATTTGAAGCATTGTATAAATTACTACAAAATTATTCTGGAAAAGATTTACTACCTGTAGCATTCAAGAACATCTTTTGTAAATAATAGTCATTGATTTTAGAGAATATTTTTCACGTTTCCGCTTACTAAATGCGGATTCTTTCTATATCGCAGCAGAAAATAGAGAACTATTAAACTTAGTGGACAAGAAATTGTTATCAATTTCTTGTCCACTATTGTCCACACATTAAATTATTTTAATCGAACTTTTATGCGACATTGCCCTTAAAAGAATTAAATCTGTGCCCGTAATTAATTTTTGGTGAATTTGCCGAAGGGGTATCCAAATTTGAATGAAAAAGCAATTCTTCTTTTAATACTATTCGCAGCGGTTTACATGTGTAAAACTGCATTCTGTACATAAGTGTACTTAAAGAGCAAGTACAGAAATAGTTTGAACGTCGAACAAGGCTTAAGAATAAATTTCTTCAATAAATAAATACAAATTGAATGTTTATTTTATTCTAATAAGTTGAAGAAAGTCAGAGATACAGTAGATAGTTGAGATATGAGGATACACGATGTATAACCAAATGTAAAACCGTTTTGCAGGGTCCACATCCACAAATTAATTTTAGTTTTATTGATTTTTCGAAATTTTTCCAAGAAAATAAATATTTCAAAACACAAACGATAAACCAAAAAAGAGAGAATCGAGACTTTAAATAATATTCTAACTAAACACTAACTAAGGTCACTTCAATTTAATACTTTCATTTTATTCAGAAAAATACAATTTCATTCACATACATAGGTATGTATAAATGTAACACGTATCTGCGGCACTGAAGATTTGAAAATATTGATAATAATTTTGAGAGATCTATTTCAGCCAAAGGTTTTTATTTTTCTTATGGCTTGTTTCTTTTTGATATCCAACGAATAATTTTAATTTAGATAGGGTAATTCGTATTGGAAAAGTACCGAGTAATCCACGGTTTCCTTAGAATTTTGTAGTCGTAATGCAGAGAAGATACACAAATGAATCAGAGATTTTTCAAGGGCAAACCTATCAACATTATTCCACCTCATAAAACTTGCAACTGTTTGCGATAAAAAAAGTAAACATTAGTAAACTTGAAAGACACAATACTTCTTTAAACAGTTAGACATAATGAAACCTTAATCATGTATACGCTATGCACACTTGTGTACATATACACTCATTATGGTTAAGTGAGAGTCCCCTTGAGGCAATACCGTGGCCATACATCACTTTGCAGCGTACGGTGGATTTATCTCGTCGAAATCATCGATCCATGTCTGTCACCTTAAATGACAGATGATCATAATGCCTCCGCCCGAAACAAATGGCCGTAATAGATCTCGTTTGGGTTTCCAACCCTCGAGTCTTTCAGAAATAGATTTTAGCTATTACCTACTGCTACCACCATCGCATAACACACGGGTAAATGATACAACAGCATTCGATTTGTTTACATGAATTTCACGCCGCATCCGCCTCATGTTTCTCTTCTACGACGTAGATACGTACAGGGTTTCTCATATTTAACTTGGAAACCGTAAGAGATATCAAAAATCCAATAACGGTGTCGCGGATTCGTTTATGGTTGTTTTCAAATGTTTCAGTATCTTGAGTGTTGAATTATTTTGTATAAAACAATAGTTTCAGTAGTACTTAATATTTGGATAAAATTCAATCAAATCAAAGAGAAGCTAAAAACAAACATCTCGAAAAAGGAACCAGTTTTTACTGAATACTGTGCGTATTCTTCTACAACCAATTTTAACTTACTTTTGGTTATTTTGATTAATTTACATCATTTCCAAAATTAATAAAAAAATACTGTGAACAAATCACCAATAAGAACGAGTCTGCTTTCCATGGTACACGTGATAGTAAGAGAGTGTGAGCAGCATTAACAATCTCAGTAAAGCTTTCGACATGATCTGATTGAGTATACTAGAGAAACTACAGTGGTGTGGAATTAATTAAAAAATTAAGGGAATTGTACCTCAGCAACCGCTAATCAATAGTGGAGTGGGACAATAAATCATCGACTTCAAGAACTATGAAAGCGAGAATAGTATGAGGATCAATGCTTTACTCGATTTTGTTCCTGATATTTCCAATATACCACCAAACATCAGATTAAGCAAAACACAAGCAATTTCAAAACAAGTTCATTTGCCGATAGCATAGTTGGAGAAAGTGATAAAATGCGGACGCAAACAGCGCTAAGAAAAGCACGAGAATGATGAACGGTAAGAACAACTTAGAACTGAATGGAAATAAACCACACTACCTGAAAATATCTCAGAAACCATTAAACAACAATCAAATCAATCCTGGATCTAACGGTGAGCTACAACTTAAAGCGGAAGATATTCATAGAGCAACTATTTAGCGCACCATCACTATCGATACATGCCATAAGGAAAACTATCAACTTGCCATGCAGCGAGGCGCCTTCTTTCATACAAAAGCAATCTAGGGAATTCAAAAGTGGCGTTCCTCCGTAAATGCAGGAAAGGTTAAAGCAAAAGAAGAATTAAGAGGCTTATCAGAGGCTAATTATGTGAGGAAAACTGTAGAAACGCCATCACATACTAATCACTTCACTGATCTTCATAGTTTAAAGTCTGCTCTACATATGCGAAGGGTAACATCAAAGAAGCCATACAAACAAGCACAGCTATGCAATAAGGTATCGGAACTGCTACAAAAACATAGTCTAACATCTAACTAAACATCTGCAAACAACTATTCAATTAAATAAGGAACAATTCGAGATCATTAAAAAAATCCTGTTAGCACAAGCATTTTACAACATCCAGGTATACTATTAATATAAATTTTTAAAATATCTACAATTACCGTACCTGATTTGTTACTTTTTGAATTTAGATTTTATTTATATCTGTAACTTTAACCAATGTATTTTATCTATACATTTATTTATTTTATTTATATATTCAATTCCATCGCCTCTAATAACAAATATTAACAATAGCTTAGCTTCAAGAATCGCTATAATAAAAAAAATTGTTGATTTTAGACCACCCACGTTTTGCCCACAATGAGACTTCTCATTCACAAAGACGTAATCCTCTAGGCTCATAGTAATGACTCACCCTGTTAATATTTAGGCAAAGTGATGCAAACGAATTTTTTGATAAGTTGTTTCTTTTGCGCATTGTTAGAAATCTTTTAGCGGCTGCTGTGTTAATAGTACTTCTACTACTGCTTCTTATTTATTTCTCCCCATTTGAACTAGCCGAAATAATACGACGCTAACTTGTTCTGCATCTATTTTGTTTGTTTTTTTTTCATTTAAAAGAAACGAATATTGGCGTGCATTATGGAATTATCACTAAATACAAATTTCCATGCCACATTTTAACGGCAACGAATGGACGACTTTGCAAACTCCATGATTTTGACGCGGTATTATTTTATATGCATTATATATGGAAATATCCGACGCGACGACGACATCACCGCCGACGTATCAATTTGAATGAATAACAAACACTCGACAAAGTATCGCTGGTTGACGTTTCCTTTTTTAGAAATCTTTCACTTGAACATGAAATTCTCATTAGACAAAGCATTTCTACTTTAACATTAACCATGTGAGATTACATACTGTTATCTATACAGTACGATGTAAAAGTTTACGTGATTTTTAACGTTGATCGGCGCGAGGGTTCTATTTATTACTGACGACATCTGACAAGAATTTTAAATGTAGTTATAGAGATTTTAAAACAATACCGCGAAAATTCCTTGCTGTCGCTGTTGAGACAAAGCTATCCAAGTGTTCGGTAAATCATATTTTCCATATTTAAAAATAATGCGAGCAGAATAACTCGAGATTAAAGAGCCATATCCACTTGTTGCTAGTTGACAGGTGTAGCTGGTGCAATTTTATTGTTTTCACTATTTATTTTGTTTTCATCAGCAGAGGATGAATAGCACGTGGATGCAATAACAGCGGGATTCTGGAACGGTCGTATGTGCTTCAATCAGAGGCAAAGGATATGATCTTGTATGAAACCAACACGATTGCCAACAAAGGGCGACGAATGTGATTGTGTCTAAGGTAAAGCGACACGAGAGTCAGTCAAGCAGTCACATCATAGAGGTGTTCTTAAAAACCTCACGAGTATAAACTATTAATTCGAATAATAATACTGCTGCTAAAAGTTCTAAAGGAAGAATGGATATAGTTTCTAAAGAAGCCACACGTGATTATATGAGTATATAGCAAAAACAGAATCGCGTGATAACTTCAAAGAAATGTTTGGACAAGCGCAACAAGTGTGAGTTTGTGTGACTGTAGATGAAATATGGATATATCACTACAGGTTAGAAACCAAAGGTCAGTTGGCAAAATCGTTTTTTCTTTTCCGGCGAATGTGCACCAAAGAATGCAAAGACGACCTCGTCAATCAGAAAAGTAATCACGACGATTTTTTGGGATTTCCAAGGCAAATACCTCAGGGAAGGACAGTAGCATGCTGATTTATTGAACCGATTCGACGCAGATCTAAAGAAAAAAGCGCCCCACCTAACGAAAAAAAAAGTCCTTCGCCATCATGATAATACCCCGACCCACTTATTGGCAACTGCGTTAGAAAATCTAGACTACTTACGATACAAATTGGTGCACGATCTACCATATTCACCAGATTTGGCTCTTTGCGATTTCTTTTCTTATATCAAACTTGAAAGGGATTGCTTCTCGGAAAGCGGTTCATATCAAATGGAGTGGTCATTGCTCAAACACGGGCCTATTCTGCAGCGTTCGTCAAATTTTAGTATTCGGATGGCTCAAAAAGGTGGAACATTCCTGGATTAAGTATATAGAGCTACAAGGAGGTTATGCCCATAAACAAAACTAAACGCAAAACAATAGCGTTGTCTTCCTTAACACAGGTATATCATACCATCCTTGTAGCTAATAACATGTGTTGCTGTTTAGAATGAGTAGTAAAATGCGGACGTGTATGATCTGAAAATTTATTGCTTAATTTCCTATAATATATTACTTTTTGTTTAGAAACGCATTGGTAATGCCTTTATACGTGTTACATCCAGTAGTCACAGGCTGCGTGTAAACTTCTGTAATCGAATGTAGGTATGTAAATATATGAGCTCCGGAAATTCGTAAAATCTAATGGAAAATAATAGCGATCCATCGTTCTTGTCATCATTGGCAATAGTAAGTCAATAAGGTCGTCAAACGGAAACGTTTTAGTCCGTGAAAGCAGTAACGCGAAGCTAGGAGGGCCGCCTGTCAGTTGTCACATTAGATATAGACCTGTAAGTCGTAGGAAGGAGGCCGAACCCTGTTATGCACATCAACTACGTGATGTGATGTAATGGATTCCTCCCGTTTTTATTACGAAGTCTTCTCTCTCGTAAATAATGGTAATAAAATGCTTTTATGTGTCGGCGCGCGGCGAATAAAGTGAGTTATTGTACTAGAAAAGCGACGAGTGACGTTGAATCCCGGACCGCGAGATGTCGCCTGGACTATCCTTCGATACTTCGTGTGTCGTTTATCGATGCTTCCACATAAATGTTTTTTCTACAGCGCGCGGTAGACTATAAAATCGACATTACGGGTGTCGTTATGAGTGTTTGTTTATACGCTGAAGTTTAATGTTGTATAAACCGTAAGTAGTTGAACATATGAGATAACATTCACACATTCAACAATTCCCATTTGATAACTTTCTGATTAAACTTTGAGAACTACTTAAAAGGCCGTGTAATGAAGGCATACCTGTATGTGGTATGTTACGGCTACTATTTATACACTTAGAGACTATATTGTAAGAAGATATGTTTTGATTTTGTAAAATTGTACGCTCAAACAGGGTCCAACCATTCAAATCTTCTGGAGTGGATAGAATGTGTTACTATAAATGGGAGCCGATGATAATACCTCATCTGCGCAACATCCTCAAAAGCTGTGTAGCATGGGGATACATTCCAACTCAGTCATTCTTTACCAGAGTAGGAAGGATCACATGCAGTTAGTTTGTCCTTTTTTCTATTAAGGGCAGTGGAGCGGTTGGTGAATAGATATGGCGCTCATCTATACATACCAATCAGGGAGGTCCATAGATGTAGCGCTAAATGACCTAAATAGATGCATCTCTAAATAAATAGAAGATACGGAGATAGAAACGGTTGCTTCTCTAGATATACGTTAGACGCCACCATAAATCCGTTGGTAGTCGCAGTTTAGAAAAAGATTCTTCTGCGACCTTCTCAATGGTTAAGGGCCGCTCTGAGAGAGGGGAGACTAATGCCAGATTAAGGGCAGTAGAGGCAGAAAGGAATGCTGTCTCCACTATTATTTGATATCGCTTTCCATTTAAGATTTTTAAGGGGATAACTCCCGGGGATAGGGGGTTAAAGTGGGGGAGTCAATTTTTGCAAGAAAAGTTGTCCCCCCGATAATACTTCTTACGTGTTTCAGGAAATTTTTCAAAAATTTCCAGAAATTTAGAATGGAAAGCTTTTTAATGGACACCCGGTATATATGTATATTAATTTATTTCTCTATTTTATACTATTTTGAATTTTCACTAAAATATTTTAATAGAATTTGAGTATCTTAATCTTTTTGTTTAAATTCTGGTATTTTAGTGACTTATATTATTAAATGTTTATATTTCTAAAAAAAAAGAGTTTACTTAAATTCAACAAGAAATCTGTTGCAGTTACAATTTTTGTTGAAACCACTTATTGTTGATATTCAGATCAAGTTATCAACATCTATATTGGATCAAAACACACAAGTATGGAAAAGGTCGACAGTTACCAAATTATTAGATCAAAGCCGAATAATTAATGTTTATTGTTTTTCGATATCCTTAACGAAAGTCCTGCTCCGTTGTTGTATTCAAGTCAAGTCCAAAGTGTAATCGTTTCTCAAATCTTCTTCATAATTTCTTAGTTTTCAAATTAAAAGGATCTAAAACAATTCGAGATACTTTGTTTACACTTTTATGGATACTTATTTGCAATTTTTAGTTATTCCAAGAATTTAGAAACTTGTCATTCTATCAATCAATCTATCCCATCTTTGCTTGTTTCTCAATGTACTCCAAAGTTTACTTTATAAACAACATTAAATAACAACATTTAACATTCCAATCTACACATAAAAATGAATTTCGCTTTGATGATTAACCTGAACATTTTTGACATTCGCTAGGTTTCAATGATCATGTGTAAGACAAAGATATAAAATTAATCTAGAGAAAATTCAAGGGAAGTGGCCACTAGCATCGTTACGCCTTTCAATCTTGTAACCAAAACTAATTAAAAATAGAAAACTTAATTTCAAATGTAAGTAGATAGAATATATACGCTTGCAATAATAACGATTACGACAAGATATATAGATAGACAAGGAGGATTGATCATAAATAATTTTATCCAAATTTTGGTAAAGATTCACTCAATAGAACGTGAAACTAAACTATTAACATTTATATTTTGTTCACATAAACATTTAGAAATCTTCTAGCTATCAGTTGCACATAGTACATATGCACAAGAATCTGAAAAATATTACATTAACAAGGTATGTATATCGTAGGTTGCGCATGTAGATGTTTAAAACATATCCGACTAACCTATGCATATGTACGAAAGTATACGAATATTTGTAACAAAGCGAACTTTTGTGTTTTATCATAAGATTATCCCGAATAAAGTAAGGGAACAAGAAGGCAGGAAATACTTCCTATCATAAAAGTCTTTACAGCTATCCTTTATAGGGATAGGTAATATTAAACATCATAGCACTGAAATGCAGCGCGATATATCCATATTATCTACGCTGAAATATAAAGTTTCTAAAGGCAATGTGTACATATACGTGGTTTTTACGTTTATTTTTGGATTACACTTTGTATTTTCTTGAAAAGCACGTAATAATATACATAAAGGCTTGATTAGAGTATTATCAGTTTTTTTTATCTTGCCTGTGTCGGTGAGTACAAGCATGGTGTCAGAAAACGCTGGTATTTAGGTAATATTTAAAATATTATATGGAAATGAATTAATTTACTTATAAGTCACAATACCGACTTCATAAACAGAGCTCAGATTTCAATGTGTATGTCCTGATGTCCATGATTTGAGCAGAGTTACAACTTTTTACATGTAGGCATAAAGTTTGATGATCCTTACAAAGCCAATTCGAACAGATCACACCAGAGGAGCATACAGAAATCCAGATTATACTCCCAAATATGATTTGTTAAAGCCAAACTAGTAGAGACCACTACATTCTATTCATCGTGAGCTTCAATAACAATTTAATTTTTGAAGAAAAGAAATTACTTTAGAGTAATTAGTACATAATAATAGAAGATAATATAGATATTTAAAGTAGTACGGGATAAAGAAATACAAGAAACGTTCATATTTAAAATAAACCGGCGCCTTCGCCAATTGCGGTACATCTAGTTTTAACAAAAATTTTTTTAGGAAAATTATTAATCATTTGTCAGTTGTCTGATAATTGTAATCTCTTCGCCTTTTTGTATTTGGGAATTAGTTGAAAATTTTAGTGTCGACTTCTGGTCTTTACTTCTATAAACTTCAAATTTCATACTTTTCTTAACTTGATCGTGTTATATGGTTTCCTTTGTCTTTATTGTATTGATGTAATGTATACCGTAGATTGTACCTCATGATGGCGTAAGCCATAGATAGTCCTAGAGTTCATTATAAATAAATTTGTAAGAACTCAAGAGTATCTTTATTTCAATTTTCGAATTTTACAACATAGACCATGTGAAAATATATTATATTACATATTTTTTATACGCACATAAGTATATGTAGGACATTTGTAGTATAGGTACGGTAAACATGCTGACTAGTATTCTAAGAAGTTAACTAAACATGCTTGAAGTCAATTTAAGCGATAACATCTGGGATTATTTCAATTTACGTTCGCTGTGTCTTGCGAACTGGCAAATTTTCTGATGGAGATCCTCCTATCTGTCCGCAAGTGTCTGCCGTTTTAAAAAGTTAGCTGTCCCGACGAAGGAAGTATTTTAAATCATTCCGCGAAGTCAGCAGATTTAAATTAAATTCTCGTCGGTCGATTAGAGGTTTTAAGAATTCAGCTTCCGCGCTTTTAAGATCTGATTACGAAGTGTTTACGTCCGTTTCTTTTTTACAATTTGCGCTGGCTCTGGAATACTTGATGAATTTCTCGTCTAATGGAAGTTTGTGCTGCATTGCTAGTTTGTTTATTTTGTGTCATACTAGTATTCGAATTGAATTTTAACTCAGGAATTAAGAGCAAAGTCGTAGTATTCATATCAAACATCCAAGTCGAATTGTTCCAAGTCCATGTTAAAACAAACATCTACCGTTTCCGATTGAAAATTTATTATCCTGTTCCGACGATAGAATGTGTTGCCACTCTTTCAAAGAATTATTTCTTAACTAAAATCGTCTTTAATTTGAAGAATCGAAAACGAAGACTAAAGCAACACAATGTAATAGAAGTCGGATAGTGGGATACTGTAAAGTTAGAGAGATCAACAATCATATGGAAGGACCAAGTCATGAAGTTCGTAACGTATAGGGAGTCAGGAACATATGAAGAGTAAGTAAAGATTACTAAGAAATTGTGGAGAAGGTGATAGTGAAGAGTCTGGGCTGATTTGCCACAATGGCGGAGTTAAGGTAGCTTAGATAGAACGGCTAGGATTCTCTGTATAGTCGCATATATGCACATATGTATTGTGATGTTAAAAGATATCCTTGTTGAATCAGAGAGTCAGATTGACACTCTTCCGACGCCGAGTCATATGCGGCGCTTCATTGGCTTATGTAACCGAAACCCCCTTTGTAGTTCTCTTCTCGTTTTGCTCGGAGTTTTAGTCTCTAACTACATCTCTAGCTAACGATAATTTCGGGGAAACAATAACAAAACTGCTGTTCGCTCTGTGTACTTCTTGTAGATGTATAACGATGGTACTTCACGTACTGCTTGATGGAAAACCCTAGCAGAAACTTACAGTCTAGATATTGAAATCATTTCTATGAATTTAGGTAAATGTAGTGTTGTATAAACAATTACAACTTCCAAAGTGGCCGCCTTGAGCGCCATCTAGATACATTCAACTAACTGCTATATCGATTCATCCTGACGTATTTTTTCGTGTTTTCAGCCGCATTTAAAGCCTTGATTTTCCTGATCCTGCCGCGGGCAATGTAAGAGGTGAAGTTAGCTCCCTTCAACGAGGATCTTAGGAAAACCGGATCCCAACTTTCTTCACATCCTAAATCTCTATTTTCAATGTATTATTAGTTTCCTACAAACAAACATAGAATTAGTTCGATTTTATCTCTGACATAATTTCATAAATTAAATGGCATTTGTTAAGAATTTGTCTAATTTAGTAAGAATTAACATCAAAGGTTACCTGTTATGTCACAGGTTTAAGATCATACATTGAAGTAGATTGCCCACTGCAAATAGTTTATCTGAACCAGGTTCTTTCCCTAAGTCGCTGAAAGTTGTCTCAATTAAACCTATTTTTAAAAAAGGAGATAGAACTCTTTGTCAAATTACAGGCCGATTATGCTACTTTCTTCTTTCACACTTTCGAAATAAAATGTTAGGCAGGTTCTAGAACGACGGATTAGTAAGTATATTCACCAGTACTCAAATGTAACATACAGCGGTGTCAAAAAGTAAATGACAAAATAAGAGTTAAGGAAGATTGAAAGGTAATTTAAAGAATTATTCTACTAATAATTTTAATTTGCGTGCGGTAAATATTTTTACTTTAAATTAAACTAAAAAACTTTAAAACGTTAAATGTCCGTGTTTTTTAACTGTAGTTGTTTGAGTATTGTGTTAGGAAGAAGAGCTTTCACAATAGCGCTTCTAATTTCAGTCCTTTATTAAGTTATTATTGGTTTAATTGACACTTTATTATAATAAAAAATATGCTGAATTCCACTACATTGTACCTGTGTTGGAGGACAAAATGAAATATAATCGGAACACATGTAATTCTGTTTTATTATGCATCAGTCCCCGTTTCAACGATCTGGCGTCTGCTCTTGTCGGTTCGTGCTGCCGTAAGCAAATTAAGGCAATTAACGCCGTATAAGATGATTTAAGATCGGGTCGCAACTTTAAACGATCCTAGGCTACGCCCGACGACGCAAAGGAGACCCTGCAAGAAAGCCATCACTTACGCCAATCTCAATTACTTGGGAAATTTAATGGATAATGCATATACATTCGGTGAGCAGATTTATTACTTGGGGCGATTCTCGCCAAATTTAATTTTGCTGCTATTATACATGATTAGTTCATGTTAAGATCCTATGGCAGAAGAAATACGATAATGTGACATTTATTCTTCACGAATCCATCGAAATTTGAGGACGCTCAGAAAAATCGTCCAATTACATCGTATTGCTCATAATAGTTCGTTAAGCATAACTATACATCAAATTGCAGTTATTAAATAAGTGATACACCTACAATTAAAAAATACTTTGCTAAAAATGTTTCTTGTGCTGTCGTTATTAAACAGCATAATTACGAATGAAAGAATCCTAGGCGTAAGTTTGTGGTAACTAACAAGTTCCATTTGGCATTATTGTCAAATACCCGAAACTAATTGGCATGTATCATATAAAAAACACAAAATCACTCGAAATATTTCATAAACCTTATTCTTCTTATTAAACATTTGATTGTGAAGAGAAATAATTGAGAGTTAGTGAACAGTCAAATTACATTTATAGATTTAAGGTAACGTCTAACAACCAGACTAACGGAGTTAGAAACTACAAAGATTTATCCGATCGCGACGATTGCCTAATAATTGTATAGAGATGTATTACATCTGCTTTATTTCCTTTTATCTTCAATCGCGTTACGCTGACATACGGTTTCTCTTATTCCTTTTTTCCTCTGTTGGTTTTTAAACAAGAATCGTATTATACGTGCACGAACAATTATTTTGTTACGCGGATGACTGCGTTCAGTAATTTCTGCGAATTTTCCTTTTACGGCCGATTTTCTTTTGTCTTCCCGCATGGAATTCCATTTATGTGCATAATCGTCCTTTGATGGCGGATTCTTCGCCGAAAAAGCAACGGTTATGATGTTTAAGGGATCATATATCTCGCATAGTGGGTGTAAGCGGAACAAAGAAATATCTTAGTACACTATAATATCTTCGGAAAGTAAAGATAAGGTTGAAATAACGTAGTAGAATAGAAAATATATTTAGTTATAAATCCTAAACGTTGCAATAACTCACCACAAAAATATACAAAGATATAGAAGCAAAGCAAAACATAATACAACAAATAGCAGAAATTATATTACACATTTCCAAAATAGACATAATATACCAACGTAAAAAACATGGTAAGCAAAAATTCCAAAACAATTAGAGATAAAGTTGGAGGCAGTTCGTTTACTGGCGGTAGAGCGTTGGGCGTTAGTGTTAGCAACAAATTGACAAGTCCACTTTTTAAGACTAGTCCACTAATTGTGGTCATGACAAGAAGCCGACTTATCCAATTAGTGGACTGTTGTGATTTACGAGATATTATATTGTTTCGAGATTAACGTCAACTGTTGATTATCAACAAAAATCTACTGTGCGTATACTTTAATGGTTATTGTGATCATACACCGCATTAGAAAATCCTATACTTCTGTGACCATTAAAATTAATAAGCACCGCTAAAGGTATGCAGATAGGAGAATTGTATGATAAATGCCTGTGTTAGAGAAGACAATGCAATTTTTTTGTATTTAGTAAATCTATTTTTCGACATAATCTGCTTACCGTTTCGCGATGGGAGCTGGACGAATCTGCGCGTATCCGGCTCCCGCTCCCGTCGCGAAAGGGCTAAGCCAACCAAATAATAGGATTTATCGAACTCTGTAAAACGGGTCTCTATTTTGGCAATAACCTCTTCAATTGATGTCAACCGCTTTCCGCGAAGTTTCTGGAAAAACAAAGAAGTCACAGAGTGTCAGATATGGCGAACATGGTGGACGGGGCATCAATTCGTACCAGGTTTGCTGTCACAATTACCGATGAGTAGACCGAGGCATTATAATAGCACAGAATTTTCTTTCTTCGCTCTAGGGCAATCAACATATCCGGTTGATGGAATTCTCTTCGCCTTTTTTGGTGTCTATTTTGCCGACTGACCTTTAGTGTCTGGCGTGTGGTGATGTATAGTCACATAACGCCGCAGAAATTCACTTGTATTGTGTTTAAATGCCCAAACATTGCGTTAAACTTATCACGTTATTTCGTTTTTGTTTTGTTCAAAGGCAGCCCCATTTCGCCGATAACTTTCTCATACTTGATTTTTTGCGAAAAATGCGTTGCTTTACGTTCAACTGAAGAGTTTAACATATTAGCAATCTCTCTATTCTTGACCCGACGGTCTGCTAGTACGATACCATGAATTGTATTGATCGTATGTCTGCAGACACCTCAATAGGATAGTATAGCAACTCTCTAGTAAAGGCAGATGTTTGACCATGTTCAAATTCATTAAATCAATATCTGATGGCATCGAAGATGGACTCTTTGGTTTCTGGATACGTTTTCTCATCCAAAAAATAAATCCATTCACTAACCGGTATTCTTTTTCCATGGTTCTACAAATACATAAACCTGCTCACTTTGAACAGCTCTCAAAGCAAGACCACTCGAAGAATTTCTGCGAAAGTTTGACCGACGTCGACTAAAGAATGGTACTCAGAGTGGATAATTCAGATTTTGAGACAAAGTGCCGTTTGTCTTTAAACACATATAAAGGTGGGTAGTCGCACGATGTATGCAGACGAAAATCAATCAATCTCACTGTTGGCGCAAGTTTACTTAATTTCTTAATTGTTTTGTTTGTATCTCGTAGCTACACTATCTGATAGTTCTTTTTATTTATGTTCTTATAAATTAGGGAGTCGTTAAATGGTACTGTACGTTACCGGGAGTACTGTAACCAGTTGCGTATTTGAATCTATTGCAATGCTAAGTTCAGTTGAATTTTTGCACATAGAAATGTGAAATTTGGTTTCAAAAACTTATGTTTGTTTTGGAATTGAATTTACTTTGAAATTGTATTGAATACTATTTAATGTATTGAAGCAGGCTACTTTTATTTTTAGAATTTATTTTTTTTTATTTGAGGAGAATTTCTTTGCTTAATGTACGACAGCTTAAGTTTTTTTTAGAAATAATTCGTTTGAGTTCGTAAGTCGGATAAAAATTATTATTTATTTAATAAAATTTTCTCTGACGTCGAGCATGGAGAGATGAAATTAAAATTTGATACATACAGTAAACCTTTAGTGTTATCGGCAGTTTAGTTATCACCGGAGGTGATCAAGTATCTTAAAAAAATGCAAGATCAGCGAGGAATTCAGCATCTTGCTTTTTGTTTTTTAGTTCGGTTGTATCAGATTTTATTTCGGTTTTCAAGAATACGGGAATTTCTTTTCGCATAGTAAGAGTTCGACAGGCATTCACCATTTAGCCATTTGATTTCTGAATTTAAAAGATCAGAAAAACCGCTGCGTCAATTTCAGTTAAAAAAATTGAAGATTTACCATGAACCGAAGCTTTATTTTTGCTTCTTTCGCAACTTCTTTGCATTTAGCTGGCATAACGATTTTCCACATAAAGCTTCGTGGCATTTAATGCCATGGATTAATGGACAACCAATACAATTTTGTTTCTCGCAAATTCTGTCCTTGGCTCTATCAGTAACAACACTTTTTAAAGCCTCCGCAATCCAAAACTGTTTTATTGACATCTTCCAAGATATCGCTGTCTTTAATTGATTCATGCAATGGCACTAAATTTGCTAATTTGGCATAAAAGTTAATAACTGACTTGCTTCTGTCTAATAGGTACTTCCGTCACATTTTACAATGGAGTCACATAATTCACTTCAAATATGCTCTTCCATATCACCTATTAGTCGCGCCCGTATTTGGTGAGATAATGTTACAAATTCTAATTTTTTCGCCAGTAAAGCGATAGGCCATTGTAACCGCATTTTTTGATCACTCCATTACTAAATGGTTTTCTCGCTTTGTTTAATTGTAAGAAACTTCGTACGAAGCAACTAAACTCAGTTCATTGTTTGTAGTTATTTTTGAAAACATATTTGTTTGTTGTATAGAGAACTAAAAGTATCGCTTTGGGGGCCGCAGAACTATGAGTCGTGGTTTGGACACCCCTGCTGTAGTTAATAGATTTGTGTGTTAACACACTTTGCAATAATCCATAACTTTAACGTTAGGTTGAATACAGCCACTGATGCTAATTAGATATAGAATCGCGCGCCACTGATAAATTCAATCACAGTACAAATGCTGCTGACATCCCGCCGTCGTAGCTGACTATGGTACGACAATACCGCTGTTTTCCCTGGAAGCGCCTCCTACTCAATAAAAACTTTCGAAGGGAGAAAGGAGAAATAATGTCCCAGGCATGACGAAGTCGTTTGTTACATCTGCGGCCCGCCCGAAATCACCGCATATATATTTATGAACGACGGGGGACTGCTGTGTATATACATGGTTAAACCAGAAGACACCGTAGATGTACCGCCAAGCAGTCAGATACGACGCGCCACGCGATATTCCAAATCTAAGCAGCCCATTACAACGACGACGACGGGTAGGTACTGACAGAACGAGGAAATCCGAAAAAGACGGGAGATCCTGCAAGAAGCAGTACGTTAGTCGCGTCGCTTCGAACAACTTTTGCTAACGCTCGTCCCTGGAGCAAAAAAAGAAATGATGTATGGCGTCTACGGACTCTTCGACTACTAGAGGAAGGAACTTAGAATCCGCATATCAACCAAGCAGATGGTATTAGAGTAAAGAAAAGCCTTTAAATTCCAAAGAAAAAACATGGAACATCTGTTTATACGCAGATATTTTTATATATATATACGGTACGTCCGAAAAGTCTGGAAACGCCTAAATAACGTAATCAATGATTTTTGAGAAAAATCATAAACCACGTCAGTTAGTGTTGTAGAAAGCTATTTTTAATAGTTGTAGTGCCGTTTTTACAATTACTTCTATATAATATAGCATTTTTGGTTCATCTTTGGATAAGCACTGTCATCCTCTAAATAACAATTAAAAAATACTCATACCTTAACATAAGGAAGTTTTTGAGGAAAATAACAAAATTTAGTCTAAACAGCATGTGTTACTTGTGGAGTGATTCCACGTATTTCAGTTCGTATTAGTTGTTGCAATTTGTTCATATTGTAAGGTTTAGTAACGTATACTTTAATTTTTAAGTAACCCCACAAGAAGTCATCAAGTGGGGTTAAGTCGGAAGATCTCGATGGCCACACGATTGATTCTCTTTTCTCAAACGGACGACCATTTGGAAACGTGTCATTAATATATCAACACATCTCTTGTATAATGCGGAGGGGCCCCATCCTGCTGTATCCATATTATGTGGTTGAGTAAATCGGGATTTTCGTTTATGGGGTAGAGTACCGCCAACTTAGGAATTAGCTCGTTACTTAAAAACTGCAAATACCTTTCTTCCGCAAAATTATTTTTAAAGAAGAAATGCATTCATTTTCTCAACGTATGTGCTTTATGTATCCGTGTGGATTTTTGTGAATATTGTGAATGAAATTCAGGTCGTTGCCACACATCGGCACTATTTCTTCACAGAACTGTAAACGTCGACCGAAATCATCTTTGCATAACTGATGAAACCAAACAGATGTTGTAGGTATGACACTTGTTTTAGCGAAGAATTGTACATATTGTCGATTTTCATAAATTAAGTTCTTGAGCAATAATTTATTGAGTTGTGTATTTTCACTAGATAAAGGACGACTACTCGAGGCCAATCAGGAACATGTTTTTCTTCTCGAAATTTATTGTAAATTTTAGTCACGACGGAAGTACTAATTGAAGCGCGATCTGGATAAATGTCATTAAATAAAAGGCAAAATGAACATAATTTCCGAATGAACTCAATTGAATTTTAATGTATTTGTATCTGTAAATAAACGTGTTACTTAATATGAGAGCTCGTACTTGACGCTTAACATCAGATTAACTTTCTGTTTATAAATATGTGTCCTCTTTTATTGATTTGGCCACAATTTTAAAGCTCATCTTTTCTCTAATAGCTAATTCGATTTCCAATTAATTGGTGGTATAAATTGTTATCAAAATGTTAGTTTTTAACATATATAAATTGCACAAAATAGTATAATTTATTTCCTAAGTTTTTAGGGCTTTTTTTGTTGCCACATCTACAAGTAGGTATTAGCTAAAACCAAGATGTGTGGCTCGATTGTTTAAAACATTTTATTTTTAAAATTACTTAAGTATTCTTAGAATTAATCAAGTATTAATGTCGAATAGGTTAAAGTACTAAACCCTAACCCTATACAGTGAGGCTCTAAAGTATCTCTCATCATGCTAACTTTTGAACAACACAAGTTAGCACTGTTAGAAAAGAATAGGTCGATTTCTATATATTTGAAGTTTTGGCGTTATTGGCATTATTGGCATTTGCCGCCGGCGGCGATGCCAGCTTTTTCATGTAACTGGAATACCCCATATTTTTAGAACTTTTATACAGGAAGACGAATGTATGTATATATTATGATAATTAAATTGGAAAAAACGATTATTTCTTAAAAATATCTTTTCTTTTTTGTAATAAGGCGGCGACCGGTTTCGTGTGGTGACCACACATCCTTAGGCCTTAAGATATTATTTATTTAAAAGTAGAACTATAAGTTGCATCGACTCGAAGATGTAAATTCAAGATGTCCAACCACATAGTGTCAGGAACGTAAACAAAGCAGTACTTAGTCAAATAAATTTCAATGTAGAAAAAATGGTTGTCGATACGATAATTCTCCTCACCAATTATTGCAAGCACGTGGATTTAACCTGTAACACCAAGTACAGCGAAAGAAAAGTCCATAACTGGAAGAATATTACTGAAAGGTAATAGAAAATAAGTTAAGCAATAAGCTAACAAATTAGCTGGTCGCAGATGCTTTCGAGCACGCATCAAAAGTGGATCATTCCAAAAATTAATGCACGTGCAAATAATTAAAACAAAGAAACGATGATATGAACAATATCAGTATGAAATGCAAAAAATAATGATTGGAAATGATTTAGCGAAATAATAAAGAAAAGTTAGAAATATAAGTGATTTATTTACCGTTGATAACAAATCTTTTTCGCTTATGCGACAATAATCTGTCCAGATTTGTCAAAATATCTTTAATTTTGCGACCAGTGGTGACTGCTCAAAGTGGGTAACTTTTGAAGTACGACCATACACAACGTTTGCGATTTATTATTTAATTAATTTAGCACTATTAAAATAAAAATAAATGTAACGATATAAAAATTGTTACATCATTTATTTATTTATTTATCTTTGTTGTTTGTGATATATTTTATTGTTATTAATCTGTATGTACATGAAAAGCATGACACCGACCAAGTCTGGTAAAGGTTAATGTCATATCATTGTACTTATGAATATTTGTGAACTTATTAGAGAACTACGTTAAATTACTGAAACTGAGAAATTTCACATTAAATACGTAATATTGCATAAGATGTTTCATAATAACTCATGATTATTTCTGCTTTTGGCTTGAGTTCATCACTTATTCGACTTCTAAAGTCCTATTTGACCAACAGAAGCAATTATGTTTTTTATAATGGATTCAAATCTTTCGAATTTAGTCCGTCTTCAGGTACTCCACAGGGTTCGAATTTGGGTCCATTATTATTCAATCTCTACGTCAATGATTTACTTGCTTCTGTATCTTGCCCTGTTCTAGCCTATGCGGATGATTTAAAAATATTTACGCCTATTATGAACTGGAATGACGTTATTGAGCTACAGCGTAACCTTAATACGATCACCGATTGGTTTGCCTCTTCAAAGCTGCTGGTCAATGTGAACAACTGGTGCTACATGTCATTCACAAGGGAATTTAACTCAATTCCTTCCACTTATTCCATTAACAGCCAAGCAGTTCTAAGAGTTTATGAATTTTGCGATGTTGGAGTTATGTTTGATAGTCGTTTGAGCTTTCCGCATATCAACCACCTTCGTATTTCCGCATCGAAAGTTTTAGGCTTCGTAATGCGCACCTGCAGATACTTTGAGAATATATCCCTTTTCAAAACTTTATTTTATACCTTTGTTGTAAGCGAATATGCTTCATCTGTTTGGTCACCGCACTACAGCTATCTACAACTCCAAATTGAGAAGATTCAACGGAGATTTCTAAAATTCTTATCCTTCAAGATTCATGGAATTTATCCAGCGCGGAACATCGATTATGGTGCTCTTCCCGATCGACATGGGATGCACATCGCGGCTTCTCGTCGGGAGCGACAGAGTGCACGTTTTGCCTGGAAGTTGGTTTGATTGTCCCGACTTGCTTCCTTCCTTGAATTTTCTAGTTCCTCGCACATCTTCACGTTCTTCTCCTACTTTTTCCCTTCCTATAGCTCGAACAAATCCGTTATCCTTTTCTCCCATTACTTCTATGTGCCGCATAACCGATACACTCTATAATGATGTATTTTTTAGAAAATTAATGAGTTTTGAGTTTTTTTCCTTTTGCTGTTTTTTATTTTGTCTTCAATTACTATCCTTAGGATTGTATGTATTTTTTGTATAATGTTGTTCTGTAACTGGCAGCCGTCGACAACTAAATTATTTATTTATTTTACGTTTCGCATGTATACATAAATACATTTCGTACAGATTTGTATTTTTAATTAAAATTACTGGAAATAAGAAATTTCATGAGTCTTTTATAAGACTCTAAATTCATCGCTTCCACTTAGAGTATAAATAAAGCTCTAGCGGTTAGAATGAGTAGATGCAGACGGACACGTTGCAGTTTATTACAGCGCAACACTGACATGTGATATGGCGACATAAATGTTATCTAAGAGGTATTGTGTCTACAGTAGACTAATGACGTATAATATTTTAGAGAGAATTTCACCTACATGTAAATATATTTTTCCGAGAAGAAAGCGGAACAGCATCGTCTGCCCGTCTCCGAATAGCGTTCTGGGAACTGCTTTACCGGTCTCTCAGCGGTGTGTATCAATGGTAGAACATGTACTATGCCAAGACCAAAATATGCTACAAACATAATTTGACTTGTTTATAATACTGATTCTAGAAATCTTCCATCATCGGAATATTCTCTTGGAGTTGTTATAGGTAGCAAACTTACGTGGAAGCAACTTATACAGCAACAAGAGAGATATTTAAACATTTTAAGAAATGTAGGCAAGTGGGGTTCTGATTGAGAAATTCAATTCAAATTAGAGTTGGGAATGCTGCTTTCACAATCGCGCACGGATAATTTTTCATGTCATCGTATTAATTCAGTCAATGTACGATGTGTCTATCCGATAAATATTTCACGTTTTTCTGCACACAGCGTAATCCTTTGTCGGAATAGATTTCGTAACGCGATGTCATTTTCGTGAATGAAGGAGTATTTATGAAAGCAAATTTTGAAATCACTTTCAAGTGTACGTATATGATGCGAAAAGTAAATGCAAATCGCTATTTTTACCGATAGTAGATGTATCTAGTTTCTCCTAAATGTTTAACTGTACATCATGATGTTAATTGAAAGTAATTAATCATATGCTTCGTTGTGTGTTGCATGTCGCATTTGTAGATACGATGAACGCAATCGCTTTCACTCGTATTTAATGCCTTTCACGAAGTCGAATGACGGTAACGTATGAAGGCAAAGTACGAACAGAGAGGGATGGAGCCTTGAGATTCATATGACACTAGTTAGTCATTTCATTCCTTCGCATCATAGTGCCGTATTTACGCTTGGCTATACGGGTGAAAGAACGCTAGGTTCACTTTGTGACAATGAAATCCACTCTGATGGATACCCATCACGTTGATACATCGGAACCTTCGTTGAAAACTAAGCGTCATTATTTGACAGTAAAACAGATCATTAAAATAAAATTTTAGATTTTAGACAGAAGATTAGGATTTGAGTGTGTAGGTTTATATGTATTTTAATGTTACAACTAACACCGCAACCCACATGTCTTGTCTAGTGAGTTTAGTTTATCCACCTATCAGAAGTAAAAGTCTCTCTAATGGTCGAGAGCTCCACTTCTAAAACAAAATTCTTTTTTCCTGGCTTATTATCTATGGAGAATGCGTGGTAGAAGGATATTATAAGTCTAGCCAACGACAGTAGTGGTGAAACGGGATAATAATTTCTCTAGTATTCCGTTGTCTCATTTTCTCTAACTTCTAAATTAATCGTTCGGTCAGTCCATCAAAATTCGCAGTAAAGCTTCACGTTGTATATTACGTAAAATGTAATGGAAAAGCATAGAATTTCAACTACAGTTGCGTCCCTGCATCCTGCTACATCAAAATTAATGTTTGTAATTCAACATTAAAACATCAAAAGTGGCTGCGGAAATAAAACAGTTGCCAACGCGATAAAACAATGATGTGAAAGGACGCTAAGTTTATATTTGACTTTGAGTCTGTCATCGGGGCAAAGGCTGTCCGAGTAAATCTATAATTAAAATGTGTTAATGCAAGGAATTCAAATTGGAATTCAAACGTGAGTCGTATTAATTAGTCAGAGGTAGCCGATTTTTAAAGGAAAACATATAAACTGTTAAGCGCTGGACATACACTTTGCGGTTACCAACTTGTATTGCACTTTTGCCTCGAATTTTTCTCCGAAGCGTTTATGAGATTGCCCCGTAGTTAGGCAACCTATATCAAATTTTTGCGTCATTATCTTCATTTTTCGGTTATTGCATCTATTTTATTATATTTACGGCTTCGATATGTTTTGGAAAATTCTACACAACTGTCTTTGATTCCATTTTTTAAGATCTCTCTAAAAACAATTTAAGAACGTTATTTTTCGTAGTTTATTTTCCTTACGTTTCAATAGAGGTCGTATCATGTTGGGTATATTTTCGATAATTTCTTCGATTGGTCCACTGATGTATCACAGAAACTATTTTATTCTAGAACTTTAGGATTCCCAATTTTTGAAGCTCTCTTTCCGTTAAGATTTGACACGAGTTGGGTGTCTACGAAGTTATCTCTGTGTGGTAAATTTATTTTGTGGATTGAGGAAGGTGTTTCGCTAAATTTTGCCGCTTTATTCCACTCAGGGAAGAAGTTTTCTTGTATTTTGAGTATTGAAAACGACGTAAATTTTACGGCTTGGTTTGCCGAACTTCGATGCTTAACCCAACGAAGTGATATCTCCTTCTTTGTGTGTGGGAACTCTAATCAACCATTAGGTATGTACTTAAGTTTCAATGTACAAATTTTCGTCTTACGGTTATTTTCCCCGTTCTTAGAGTTCTTTTGGTGGGTATTAAAACCACGTGTCGATAACGGGGAGCGTCCGTTGTGAGTATTGCAGACTTCTGGTGTAGTAGAGGCCGAGACATGGCTCAGCTAAGGTACCTAGCTACAGAAATCGACTTTCAGCTTAATCCGCCGATCAGATAACTAGTTCCGCACCAATTGCACGGACCCAAGGAAATAAACTCTCATTGCTGCTATTTTTTTTAAGTTACCATCTTTTAATTATCTTTTTTTTTTTATTTGTACTACTTAATCACACTTAGATGCCTTTTTTTTTGATTATACAAGGAGAACTAGAAATTTTTCGCTAATTGAATAAAATTTTCTTTCAACCTTCTTTTGAATTTTGTATATTTATATTTTAACCCTTTTTATTGTAAGTATTACACTCCTCGAAACCATCAATTAGTTTAAGCTGTAACATTTGATAACTACGTTTCTAGGAAGGTGTTTCTGGTTAACACTTTTGTGTAGTCTGGGTAGTTACCCGTGTTAAGTATCAAATTTATACAATCTGCAAATCGACAAGATCTTGTAGGGCAACCGTAAACTACGTATGCTTACGCTCGAATATTTAAATACTTAAACGATACGAACCATCTGGACTAAGAAATAAACAACGATATCAGATAAAACTTTACTTTTATACTTTTATTTGCTTTACACTCCATCTTTGCTAGCTACGGTTCTGAACTCTTTTGAGACGAGCTACTTGATTTTCTTGAATTGAGCTTTCACCTAACCTGGGTACCCTGAGCGTCTATTCTGGATTTGAACCTCGGTTCTCACGACCAAGGTTTACAGAAGAGCATTCGTGCTTAATAGTGGGTGGCGCCTTCCAGCCAAGGTTGCTCCTACCGCGGGAGCTAGTTTATTTTCGCGTCGACCTGAACGACTATCTCCGACTGGGCATAGCGGTCACGAGTGTTTTCCCCTTTTGAACAACGACTTCCAGAAGAGCGCATAAACTTAACCTGTAATTCTGAGCGTACGGTAAGTAGATGCGGTTGTACTTAAGACTACATTTAACGCGATTTTCTCCCCTGTTTCCCGGTTGTCTGTAGGTTGGAAGGTATAGCAAAACATGTACAGGAATTTCGATATGTGAGGTTAATTTCATTACAATGTCTATAACTCATCTAAAAATTCATTTATATATTCAAATCAATTCTAAATTGCTGAAAGGGTGTTTTAGGGAGCCCCTCAATTTCTACATTTTCTCGAAACGGCATTGGTTGCTTCGAAACTTCCTGTCCTTCCTTGATCCATTGTTAGATTTGATTCGTCAAGCTTTACTTAGTGCGGTAAAATGGGCAAAGATTTCCAGTATTCAATTAATTAAAAAGTAATTTTTGTCATTAAGTACCTTTTTTGGGAAAATTCCAAGGTCGTTGAACATGTATGATGCGAAGATTTAATATTAATAATAAACTTTTGGTGTATGAAATGCCCTGAATTTATCAGTCAAATTTCTTCCTTACCAAGTTTATACCTAGATGCAGTTTATAACTATGGATGTCCCTTGACAATTATTTTAACATATTGAGTGTAAACCAGGAAGAAAAGTTTTTTTTTAATGAAATTGTGTGTCGGCACACTCCGTATCACAAAAATTATTTGTTCAATCAGGAACAATTGCACCAGGAAACCGTGGTTTGCTATTGTATTCGTACATCCAAATGCTTTTATCGTATGGTTGACAACCAACGTGACGATGCAGTGGTTTGTATGATCGAATCGTCGGTAGTTGGTGAATATGTGTGCCAACGATAATCTCGCAGAAGCGAAATCATTACTAATATTTCGATACTCAATTTTCAAAATTAGGAACAATGTCATTCACTAAGCACGTATAGGTTAATTTTGTGTGGTCTTGGTAGTAATTAAATATCGCTATTTAACGACCACACATTTCAAAGTTGCACATACACAGCAGTGACACTACACACTAATGCTAAACGCCGAACCCTAGCATAATACTGCAGTCCGAAAAGAAATATGTAACGCAACACTATTTTTATAAATTAAGTTATATGTAAGAATAATAAATATTTTTAAATAGAATTCGATAACAGGTAATCGAAGAGACGCTTAAAAAGATGAAGCTTTTTAGCTCTAGCTGTTGTAGAGGATAAAATTCAGTTGTATTTAAAAGCAATTTAATTTGCTGGTAGTTAAAAGTGAATTTTGTAGTTGAGTGCGCGAAGATATGTTGAATTAAACGTTAAAGTGAGAGAGCTATTTTAGAAAACTAGATTTTGAATGGTTAATAAATTATAGAGTAATTTACTAATTATTTTCTTAATTTATTCATTTAAACGGCCAACAGCATCAAGTTGATGCTACGTAGTTCACGATAGATCTACAAAAAAACACATGTAAACATCATGTGTATAAAACTCAATTATGTATAATATTACACTATACATCAAGAACTTGCTGCATATTCATCCAACAGAAATGCGATAATTGCTGTGTCAGATGCGATTAATACCTCATACTTTCGTAATCACCCTCAAACATTTAAAATCACGTCCTATTTACAACCACTAACAAGGTTTACCGCAATATTCTTTAGTATACTGAGAATTGGGTTATCTTCTTCTTCATTACCATATTTTTGTAACATAATACGGTCGTTTATATTTACTTTTATCAAAACGTCCCACATTATACGGGATAAAGCAGTTTTTCTCTGTATGTCCGTCCTAGCATACGGGTTATATTCTTATATCAGATTAAATTAATATGCCATTCGACCGCATTTATACAATTTTTTTGTAATGCTTACGCAACGGAAATCGTGCCTTTCTACTTCCTATGCATAGTGGATTACATCTCACATATGCAAACAAAACATGTATAAATATTCGTTTCTCGTCTGTTTCCTGATAGGTGCATTACGTTTAAAGAATAAATGTGAGATTTGCTTATTGCGATTTCAACGCAGGTGGTCTTGTCTAGAGTTTTGCAATATTTATACAGCGTGTACACCTAGTGCGTTAGTAGATAATTGTTTACCAGAGCAATTCTAAGAAAAAGTTTTAAAATAAGAAGTACTGCGCAACAGGTCTTGCCCTGCACCAAATTATATTCAAGTATACAGGCTGTTCGCTTTTTAGGTGGAATATCATGTAGTGTCAGGGTGTCAGGGTTTTGGGTACCACTCCTTGGTTCTTAGTTTTCTTCAACGCTCCCATCTAGCTTAGTTTTTAAGGTAAATAATTTGATTTTTGGGAAACGATTCTACAAGTGGCCATCAAAATCGTTGCTAAATTTGATTTTTTTGTTTTAATTTTGTTTTATTTGATATTTTTAGATCGATAGAGAAGCTTTAAAACGTAACCTCTTTCAATAAATTAAATATGAAGCTAGATGGGTTTTTCATTTCAATACAGAGTGCTGCAACAGAAAACAATAAATTTTTGTTTGTCTAAAGATTAATAATAATGTGTAAAGTTCCAAGGCGATTCCTTGTATTTTGTCGCAAAGTTATCAATATTTTGGGGGCAATATTATGTTTACTTAATATCCGAGTTACGGGTTGCCTTCATTCTCATGAAATTTTTTATAAACATTTCTGTTTCGTTGAATTGTACGTTTTTTTGACAGTTTACAAAAATATAACAAATATTTCTTACTAGTGAAAGGACTTGAAATCTAATCAACATTTTCTGCATATTTTCGCTATTTATTATTTATTGCATATTGAGAATATTAGAAAGCATAAATTATGCGCCATATTCATAAGATAAATTTTTTGTTTCTGTGTACAAAAAAAAAAGTGCCAGAAATGTTAGTCTTTTGTCCTTATTTAAAAACATATTTCTATTCGTCTTTTGCCAATGCTGCTATAGTAGTTCTTTAGCACGCTTTCGTTCAATTTTTCCTTGTAATGTGATCGCGCTCACATCACCAAGATTGTCTGGAAAAATCCAGATGTGAATGCAGAATGAATCTTCTTGGACATATTTGTTTCCATATTTTTCTGATTTATCAACTGCTTGTAGTTGTCAGCTTTCTTTATTTCCAAGGAAGTTTGTTAGCGCAACTTTGGAGAGCTACCAAGCTGGTGCCTCTCCTTTAGGGTATTGTTGAAAGAGGCATCTTTCGTTAGTTCCCTGATTTAGAACTCCACAAATATTCTCTGGAGTTCTGCGTGATTCTTTGACTAATTCAGACCACACACACACAAATCATGTAAATCGGACTGGCTTATTTTATGCGGCTCTTCGTCAACAAAGTCAAAGTCCCTGGTAGGAAGGTATGGGAACATCCGTAGTATTGTACAACGCAGGTCTAGATAACGGAGGTTTGACTATGTTATTTTAGCTCTTGATTTTACTACAATACAGTACTTGATTTTAGTACAAAAGTAGCGGACTAAATTACGGTGTTCTTGCTCCCTCTGTGTCATTGGAACTCCAAATAGCATCCGACAAGATTTTTTCATTCCACCAGCCAATAAGCTGGGAAACACATGGTATATAGCAGAAATGTGAATCTCAACCATATCTCGAACCTTAACTTTACACTCGAAGCATAGTTAATAACTTTTTTGATGAGTGGGGTTAAAAGTTACTTCGCCACACACACATAGCAAAAGCTGGCAGGACTACTCACGCAGTTGGGTGGCATTGTAACGTTAAAACGTAAATAATAATAAAGTACAGATATGTACTTTGCAAACGAGGAGGAAATGAACAATTTAGAACATAACGTGGGATTGCTAAGCACTTTGCACGTGCAATTGCTCATTGCACGGAAACCGCAGTTAGTTATCAAAATGAGATTTTTTCAAGCTAATACGATAGTGGCCAAACAAAACTGCGCGGTTAAAGGAGCATTGCCAACAATATTAAAGTATCGGCACACTCCGTACCATACAAATTTAATTAAGTGATTACAGGACTCGCCGGACTAGTTAGTTAAACTTGTGCGGTGTGGAGTGTGCCGATACTTTAGTGTTGTTTGCTATATTACCCCACAGTTCTTTCTATTATGTTGAAGAAACATTTTTAGAAACGGATGGACAAATTCAGATGGCATATTCGGATTCAGCAGATAAAGTTACATGTGGGTCAGCGAGATCTGTTTCTATAACCAAACTTTATTTGCCAGAAAGTCTCGATTGTCGATTTTTTCTATAGGAAGCTGCAAATTAGTGGCTGTACATGCGGTATTGTATATTACATTATACAACAATAACTTTCACTTTTTCCATTTACGATGCGCCTTCGAAACCGATGTAGGAAAGCATTTTATTCATACGTTAGAACATCTCTCAGCAATGTTTTGAGATCTTACTTCAGTCCCATTAAATAAATTTTCAACTGCTGTTTGTCCATTTGTAAGTGCTATGATAAATATGGTTTGATTCCGCATTCACTATCTTCCAGCAAGTTACCTTCGTAAATGCCTTATTCGAAGCAATTTGGAATTACAAAATATATAAGTATCACAAGTAGATCCAAGCCAAAGACAAATAATCTTGCAGATTTTCAATTCCCTTGAAACCACTTGCACATTGGCACAAAAATAATCCTTTCTATTTCGGAATGTTTATTCCATTGGGAGAGTATATCTATTATATATGGGTACAATCTAAAGCTCTAATATATCGTGGAAATTTATTGATAATGTAGAAGCTTTGGTTTATAAAATTTATCTCATCTTCAATCTGGGGCATTTAAACAACTCTTGCATTTAGTCGTGCAATTGCTTTTATTACTTTCTCTACTGTACAGCAAGATGTTGACTTATCGACACCATTCAAATCATATCTTGTAAAATACAACCAGCAGCTAAAAGGCGTGGCGTAATAGATAGCATACATTAAGTCCAATAGCGTGACTTCTATAATGATGTCGATATACATGTAAGCTGATACGTCACATGCATGAAGTTAGTAACAAATTTGTACCTTTTCGTTTTTGATATTTAATCTTCTATTTTACCTACATGATTAATAAGTTCTAGCAAATCTTCGTCGTCGGTTAATTGATCCAAATGATTAATTATTTTATCTGATATTTTTCACAGCAGCTTCAAAATATCGTGAAAAAGATTTGGACTGTGATTATGTTTACACGAGATTTACGCTTTCACGTCGAACTGCCCTTGTATGCCTTGAACGACTCTGATACCTCGTTTAGATGAACGCGCTTCGCGCAACCGGGCCTTACGCGGCGCGCTGTGGCGGTTACACTGGATGATAATACAAACGAAACGTAAGAAATATGTTCTCTTAGCAGAAGAAAAATTGATTTTAATATTATCGTAAGACAACTTTAAAAAATTCATTCAAGTAGTTCATACAATATTATACTAGAGTATCAATAATCGACTGAGAAAAATATGTTATTTCTGCATCGGAAGAAGTCTTTTCCTGTGCTATTTACTTAAACGATATCCGTGTTGTAATTGTGGTAGGTTTGTTATTCTTTATGTGAAAAACACCCCATTTCAACAAAATCAATGTTTTTGTCATTTGCGTATTCATTTTTCAGCCAAGCCAAGCATGCCAGAATTAAATGCTTTCTTGCATATTTTATAAAGATGCAAGATGCTTGCATCTTTATAAAATATAGTAACGTCGTGTTACAAGTTTTGGTAGACGCAGTCTACAGATTTACCAGCGCTGACGTCGAAAGCTGCGGAAAATAAAGTGACGCTGGGATATTTACTACTTTATCATCGTACCTTGATCCTGGATATGATGGTACTTTTAGAGTGCCTTCACCAAAGATCCTATCAAAATACGGATATAATTATACTATGCGCTTTAGTAAGAGATACAATATATCCCTAAAGTCTTGTTGAATGAATGAAGGAAACATTTTTAGAGCAACACTTTTCTTTAAAGAGAAAATCAGTATTTTCTCGAGCAAGATATATTGCTGAGTATGCGCTTGGCATTGTAACCTCATTGAAGATTCTGGAAACAATTGTGAAGTATATTTATTTATTGCGCAATATAATTATTAATTTAGGGGGAACCCATTATATGTTGGAATTTGCCAAAAATCCACATCAAATACAGCAAACAAGCAGTCCACGATGAGGTAACAGAACTACTAATGCAGCTTACGACATTCCAAATAAATCCTTAAAATACTTTAATTTTTAAACTAACACCAATAAGCAAATCTACATTACACAACCATACAAACTTTAAAACTATCTAATAAACACAACCATTTAAAGTTAGCTGCTAGTTTCATTTTCCGTCATATCCGCTTATATCTATTTGTTATGGTGTTTCTTACACTTCTTCTATTAGGTCAATTATTTGTCGCTATCCGTGTCTCACCTTGTACGAATGCTTACCAAACATCTACATATTTTATCTACGTTTAAACGAGAAACGAGAAGTAATTGTCTACAGGTTGTCCTTTTTCGTTTGTGATTAGGACGACATTCTGTCATTCCTATCTTCGTTTAGGCAAAGAACGCTTGAACGATATACTCTGCCGATCGGATGTCTGCGTCCAGATACAGATTTAAAAATCGATTTTTTTGTCGTTTCTGTGCTCTTTCTAATTAAAGTCTGTAGTCGTTACAACACGATTAATGGATCGGCTGATTGAAAAATGGTTTATGCACGTTTAGGCTTCGAGACTTAGTTTCTTTGTCTTTTCTATTGTCTTCCTTTGCATTATTGTGCAATAGCTTATCTCTCTATATTGTAGGGGGACTTTGAATAAAAATTAAATTAATTACTCAGAGTTCACGTACTAAATTATGTTACAGTGTGCTTCTTCTACTAAGAGAAATTGGGTGAAAATTTAAACGAGTGCTTTATTATTGATTTGAACATTATTAATTATTATTTCTTTTGACAAAATATTGGATTCCAAAGCAATATTATACTTTAGCAATTAGAATATTTACGGATAAATTTTGTGTTTTTGAAATTTAAATATTTATTTGGCCAAATAGTAGATACTGTACCTGTACACTTCTCTACCTATCCAGTGACCGTTGAAATCACGATCTACTACCGAATAGTGTACCGAACAACCACCATGTTGAAACCACATCCTCTCTCGCACTTCTAAGCTCAAGTCTTCAAGTAGTGTTGGCAGTTCGTTTTCCAAAACGTCTCGGCACATTTGACCATTCAAGTTGCCTTCAATAGTGTGGTACAATACAAGCACGCTGGTGTTCAATTTCACGAAGCCAGTGCGGATTTTCAACACTTCAGTAATGTATGTTGTAACGATTAACCGTTCCGTGGTTTATAAAAGATGCCTCGTCTGAGAAAAATACATAATGAAAGAAATTGGGGTTTTGTTGTATTTGTTCACGTGCCCACTGACAAAAAGTTCCCCGATTTTGGAAATCGGGAATGGAAGAAATGACGTGACATTTTTTTATTGAAAACGTATTACAGAATCGTATGCATAGCTTCTCAGTAAGAGAAATTGAAACAAATTAAGTTTCGTCGATTACAGCACCATCTATCACAAATCAAAAGAAAAATATTTTAGACAAATCCTAGATATTTTTTGTCATAGAATCCGAATCTGGAGTAAAATACAGGGGTTCCCATGTAAGATCTTAAAGTTATCCCCCACCCCATCTACAAGGAGGTGTAATTTTAGTACTAATGTATTTCCTCTGCAGAATGATTACATTTCACTTATGGAATTTCTCTTTGTGAAGTACTTATTTTTTGAGATATTTGAAAGTTAAATAGATCACCCGCTGGGAGAGATCTGCGATGTTTTTAATCGATTGTATGTGTGTTCGTGAAGCTCGCCAAGCGTTACGTACATCAGATACGATAAAGTGTAATAGGACGTCAAAGTATACCATTTGTTCCAAAAAGTAGATGTGTATTGTTGAAGATTCTAATTGCTTCCTTTTGTTTTAGAAATATCTTAATCGTACCGGGTAAATGTTCACATCGATACTCTAATGGAGCACGCGGTATAATTTTGCAGATATCTTTCAATGTGTGGAGGACACTGAATTTTTGGATAAAAGCAATAGGTATTATTTTTCTTTTAATGGTTTAATACGTTAGCAAATACTGAATCCAAATTATAAGCTCAGAATTCATTTTACTCCTATACGTAGCGGATAGGTACACTAAGATACGCGAATTCGCTGAAGCCAACTTGATTTCGAAAAAAGAAGAGTGAATCCCCGCGGCGCAATGCCGACAGGATTCCCCATTACTGTTTTCTCCTTTCTCATAGTTTTTCACGCCTCCTCCTCGACTCACGTCTACCTTTCTTTTTCCTCTTTTTTCTGGCCGGTAATCTGAAATACACTCTTTCCGTTCAGAATTATGATATTTTTTGCGCGCGTCAGGTATAAAATAGAATTTATGTTGATTAAAATGTTGGCGCGCCGGGAGCAGCACGTCGCATCGCGCGAATATCCCTCGCTTCGGCGCGCCCAGCTGTATTATCTCCATCTCTAAACCGGATAAACACTCTTTATATATTATGCGGAACGTGTACGGGAAGGAAAATCGCGGCGGTTTATACATACAAGCTCGTACGCTAGCTATTTGTTACATTGTGCCGAGAAAACGGAGACCGATATACGGACGAACACCTGACTACCGCAGCTCCGAGAAGGAGGTTGTAATCCGCATCAAGAAAGAAAAGAAGCTACAAATTCTATCGGGAAAGATATTTTCCGATGCTCGAGGAGTGAATGAAAATGTGCGGCAACGTAATAATGTAGCAAAAGGAATCATCTATATCGCATTTTATCAGTATTGTATCCACCGCGCCTATTAGAGTGTGTTCAAATTTATCTGTATAAATCGGCAATGTATCGATTCATAATAAAAGATATGAAATTGATACGTAAACTACCTCGTACTCTTCGTATAATCAGGAATACGTAGCGTCGCCACCAGAAACACATAAAGCGAACGAAATATCAGGATGTGATTCTACCACCTCCGATGCATCTTAATGTTCTTGCTAATACGTAACTTCGTTAGCGCTATTGAATGTCTTCTTTAGAAGTATTCTCTTGTGATGCTTAGTATACTGTAATTTAAAAAATACCCCATTTAATATCTCTATCATTAGCACCGCGACGAATGCCGTTCAGCTAGGTACATTAGTCGAGGTGATGCTTTTCCGACGGCATTTTCAATTCTGCAACGGTGCACAGCCTAGTAATCTCTTATAGCTTCCCTCTCTCTGTCGGGGGCTTTAGTAGGTAATCATATCTCCAGACAATGATAATTCCAAGGAACCGATAATATAACCTAATATTCTTAATTCTGGTATTCTTGTATTAAAGAATGAAGAAGTATTGACTTCGCGAAGTGTGGACTTGCCTGGCGATGACCTCTATGTCGTTAGCGAGGCTGCTTCAGCGAACTCAAGATAGAGCTAGTTCTAAAGCACATACTGTCGCGGACTACCGTAATAGTGGTAGTTCAGGTTAGATACTCGCTTGCGATGAAAATCTTCCTACGTGTTAGAAGGGTGTGCTGCTTACGTATGAAAACTTAAAAAAAAGGCAACTCTAAGCTCCATTTCACACTCTTTATTTACACATATATAACACAAAGAAGGTACACTAAGAATCCCCTTTACAATGGATACAGCTCTCCTCGAGGGTGTTTTATTACTTACAAACTACTTGTATTTGTAAACTATCTACTTCCTTCTATTAATCCTTCTTTCGGTACTCTATCGAATGTATCAAAGTCTGACGTTCTCGAATTGATCAAAAGATTAGAATCTTACGTAGGGATTATCCGAATGCTTTGTCGGCTCGATTACACCGCCACCGATCGAAGAATGATCAGAATACAGGAAACAGAAAATGAGCGCAAAGCAACGGAAGTCCAGTTAGCGCCTTTCCTAAAAATAAAAGCAAAGTAGTTATTCGCGACAATACGGTTTTTTATTCATTAATATTTATACCTAAAACCTTTACTAATGTTTCAAGGGTATAGATCCTGTTTTTCAAGTATAGACGACTTATAGGTTTGATTTTACCATGATTATTTGTTCTTTTTTATTGATAAATATCGATTGAATGGCAATCATTCATTCATTAAATATCATTCAGTACAGCAGATGTTTTCGCTGAAACTACGTTTAGGTTAGATGAAGTAAGAACTATGTGTATGTCGTTCGCGTAAAGGATTACTTTGATTAATTAATCAATGATGTAGTGAGAGTAAGGTAGGCCCCAAAAAGGAGGCTGGAATACGCTGACAAAGACGTCTCTACACGTTGATTGACAATTACGCGGTAAAACCAGTTGCTTCCATCCAATAAAATAGGATTAAAACAATTTTAGCGTAATTCCGTTTATTCCAAAACATTCTAATTTGTGTAATAAAATCTTGTGGTTGATTAAGTCGAATACTTTACATAAATCTATAATCCAAGTGAGATTGCTCTGTTAGCTAAATTAGTATGAATTTCACGCAAAAAATAAAACGTAAGCTTCTGACAATATCCCTGAGCTTAAAACCCTGATTCTATCGATTACACTCACATTCAGTGGTTTCTACTCTTCTTGTAACTTCGGAGCATCTGTTTGTTTTTTTTTGTTTGTTTTAAATTTTCTGTATAAAACTGAATTCGCGATGAAACCTTTGAAAACACTTTTTTAATACTACTAATATGAGTGTTTGCCAAAAGAAAGTGATTTCTGACTTATTTTGCGACATGGTTTAGTCCATGCGCCAAGTAAGTTGTGTGAATTAAATTCGGGAAAAAAATTTTGGATTGCGGATTGTACGGCGCCGCGACTCTCAACAACAGAATTTTCTCTTTTACGAGATAAATTGCAAGAGACGCTAAATTATTTTTAGTTATAAAATGCATATATTCTAGCCTTTAGTGATAATAGAAATAGGCTTGGCAATTGGAACGCTCAACGACGGGTTAGCTTTTTATATTAGCTATCTTATATTTACTAATAGAATTGTTTGTACAAAAATTGTAATACACAGTCAGCAAGAGAATGATTTTAAACGTAACGTCACAGACACATAGACAGAATAATATAGCCCTGTGACAAGATTACACGCCATGTGTTTCTAGGAACACGGGAACTTTCTTGCAAACTTATCATTTTGCTTCGTACTTTTCCTCACCAGTTGTATTCGTTATGTATCCGTACAACTCTATTTTACCTCCATGCACATAAATGCCCGTATGCTTTCGCCTTACATCGTGCGAAATTACGAGAGCATTACCTAAGTTGTCGAGCTATAATTCAACTTGCGATGCGTTTATTTGGTGAGACGCCAACATTGAAGTTTTCGTTCTTAAAACTTCGACGAGTAAACGAACGGCGCTGTAAAGTACAACAAGAGACAAACAAGTGGCATCCATACGGCTGATGACGTGTACGTGTATTTATTGTGTTTCAAACAAGGCGAAAAGTTACTCAAAGGTATGGTAACGGATCATCGCGCTATTGTTATTATGTTATTGGTAGATACGTCAGTCTGCATTCCTTTATACCTGTGTAACCTCTTTAGTAAAATGTGTGTCTGTTCTTGTGCGGAGACTTGTTCTTTGTTTTTGCCAATTATTAGACTACTATACGGGTCTGTTCAGCACACAACTCATTTCATGATTTTTTACCCTGTTTTTAAAAGTATATTTAAAAAGCAAATGTTTCAATGTACCATATTTCTTTTTATGTTTTTTAATATATGTATCTACTTGACTCTGACTTTAATTTTCGAAACGTCCTAACAGTTCATCGGCAAGAAGTCCAATAAAAGCATTGGACGTAACAGAAGGCAACAATACACCACCATCTTCCCCCGCTTCATCTGAGACACCGTATCCACCATTAACAACAACATTAGCATCACTGTCCAGTTCTTCAACCCCATCATTATCGCCATGAAAATAAAACAAAATGAAATAAAAATGTAATAAATACTTTTGAGGTAAATGTGTGTTAAATAATGATAAAAATAGAAGTAAAATTGAGGTAAAATCTGTAAATATAGCTATTTTTAAAAGTTCACAAATCGCCGGTTCACAACTGGCATAATACTGACTACTACATGGGCCTGTTCAGTATACAACCTATTTAATGGTTTTTTACCCTGTTTTAAAGGTATATTTAAAAGGCAAATATTTCAAGGATTTTGCCCTGTTTTTAAAGTAGTTTTTAAAAAGTAACATTTTCGAAGACTTTGCCCCGAATATTAAAAAAGTTAACATTTCCAGGCATTTCGACCTGTTTTTAAATGTATACTATATGGGCCTGCTTAGCACACAACATTTTTTAAAAGATTCTCCCCTGTTTCTAAGGTATAGTAAAAAAGTTAAAATGTTAAGGCATTTCGGCTTATTTCTAAGGTATAGTTAAAATTTGCCTTCGACTTATGAAGCTGTACTGAATTTCAATGCATTGCGACCTGTTTGTACTAAAAAATAACAGTTATTCCATTACCAGCTAATGCATTGGGTTCATTCCTTATCGGCATAGAGTTTAGAGAGAAAACAAACATATGTCAATGTGGTAAACCAACAGAAAGAATGTAAAACTATAATGTGACGAATTCGTGGACTACTCAATTGAAGTCTCTTTGACTAGTGTCTGGCAGGCTTCTCTGAATATCTTCGATTTTGCAATTAAGGCTATACTCATTTTTTGCAAAAAGTAACGATTTCAGATCAGTTTGAAACGTAAACGCAAAAAGATGGCACCGTTTGTTGGACATGCCGATGTCATCATCAATGATGGGGCTAGATATTCAGACACAGAATTGAATATTATGCATTACATCATTTTGCCACATGGATTAAAGGGATTCCGCCTACCCCGGCAGACTTTAACATCTTCCGATTCTCAAAGTATGCGTATTGATTTGGACATTGCAATAAATGTAACCATCACTTTTGAAACTGCAATTCAAAAAGGGGTTTTGTAACACAATTGAGAGATTTGAATTTGTAAACGATAGTTTTAATTTTATATTGGTTGTTTTGTTCTTGCAGATCAGAATCTTCAAGTTGAACTTCTTCAAGTTCAAGTTCAAATTACCGCGAGCTTTGATAGAGAAATTTAAATTTGTATTGATTTGAAAATAAATTTAATAAATAATTTATGTGGGCATAGGAAATTGAGATTTGATGAAGTTATGATTTTCCAATCTTCAATAAGAACACAAATCATTTTAATTAATTATGGTATATAGTAAAAACAGATTTTCTTAACTTATCAACATGAAAAGAAGTGTTGATAAATTTATTGTTGTTTTTTGACATTGTGATCTGTTTGTTTTATCTCTAAATCGATAAGGAATGAACCCAATTTATTAGCTGGTACAGGAATGTGTTCCAGTATTCCAATCCAAATTAAAAATATTATATTTATTTAAATTATCAACACCATATTTTAATAATTTATCAGAACTTATGTTTATCTCTGTATTTGTAGTAGACAATATGGAAAGCGCAATATGCACACATAAAGGCATACAAGAGATACTAATCAGTGAATAGTTGCTTGTATTCTACTGTTTCTTCCAACTTCTTTGGTACCATGTAGCTACAAGTACCATACTTCTAAGGTACTTGTAGCTTCGTACTTGTTCTAGAAGTTTTCCATTTATGGAAATATTGATGGTTTCTTCTATTGATGGTTTTTGTTTATTTCGAGGTTGTATCTTATGGCTTCCTGAATCCATAGTCGCAAATTTCTCTCAAGGGTGTTACTATTCTCGGCCATTAAAACCAGGTCGGCTGCAAATACACGCATGCCAATTTTGACTGGATATTATACCACCTTACTGCGTATTTCTTCATGCGCCTGCTACTGCCCTTTATCATCTCATCTGTTGCGCATATGAACAGTAGTGGACACAATGCTTGTGATACCATGTTATTTGTTCTGACAACATTTGTTGGATTGTGGTAGATACTCTGAACAATTTCTATTAAATTTTTATTGACTCCGTTTTTCTCTGGGCTTTTCCAAATTTCTAATCCTTTATTTTTTTAAATCCATATATTTTGTTTGTGGTTTTTTTTATTATTTGTTGGAGCGTGGTCTTGAGGATGAAATTACTACCAAATAATAAAGTACAGGCACCACTGCTGGTCTGAAGCAGAGATGTATTTCAAGCCAGTGCATTTCAATATCATGCTAGACGAAGCAGCAAATTAAACACAAAGGTATACAAGAACGGTCTTTGGAGATTGGGACTAAAGCATCATTTTCTCAGAATATCAGCATGTTTCAGTTTAATAGGCGAAAAAAATCCACGATTCTGTAAGAATCACAGTTGTCAAATGACTTCTTAAAAAGCACTCTTTAGGTAGAAGTATTAGTTCTTTTTACTACATTGGATAATATAAAACAACAAAAAGTTTTAAAAAATGATCTTGTACGTTTTAGAATAAATGTTCAAAAGATGTACTAATGCTTACCTGCCTTCCTACAAAATGTTACCTCTCTAATTTCAGTCTAACAATAAGTCAAGAAAAACAGTGTTTATTTGTTTCTGTAGAATATGTTTAATTGACAAATATGGTTTTTTCAATTCTATATTTGGAGACTTGAAAGGAAATCTACAACACAATGCCAACATAATTAACGAACAGCTGAAGAAGATACACATGAAAATAGACATATAATGAGCAAAAAAACAAGAATACAAAACTCATATTAGTTTTCCGAGAACATTGACTGAACAAGTAGAAAAAATCATATATTTAGGAACAATAATAAATAGCAAAGATAATGGGGAAGGTGAAATAAACCAAAAACTGAAAGATTTTACAATGCCCCAAAAATAAACTTTCTTGGAAAGAAAGAAGTCCAATCGAATAGCCAAGGCAGAAGTTGTAAAGAGGATAGTTAAACTAACTAACCTTCGGTTGCGAGGTGTGGACCACGACTAGAAGACAAAAAGAAAAATAGATTCGACAGAAATGAGATTCCTAGGGAAAGTAGAAAATAAAAAAAAATTAAACCAGGAAAGATAAAATAAAGAAATGGTATATCGGGAATAACTGAAAAAATCGAAGGATCAGACAATAAAATAAGGACAATTCAGACAGTAGAATGAATAAAAGCAGATTGGTTGAAAGAATTTATGAGGCAAGAGCAAATGGAAAAATAAAAAAAAGGAAGAACAAGACCAGCAAAACAAAGAGGAGTCAAATGGGAAAATATTTGAAAGAAGACAAAAAATAGGGAAGAATAGAGAAAGTATAGAAGACCCGGACTCAACTCCATACAACCATACGCTGAAAGTCAGGAAGATTCTCAGGATTATGTAAATAGTACAAAACTAGTTGTCTCGTCTCGAGCCTTTAAAAGGCCCACAATCCTTTAGAGCCCGCTAACTTACAGCACAGGATATTGACAATTGATGCTTGTGTGCACTTCATTATTGATTCCAATCTGAGACCTTTGGAATTTGACGCACGCTAACGTAATTTATTCGTTCTCTCTAAAAATAATGCAACATTTATTATAATGATTATTTGTTATTATAATTATTATTAGAAAAGTAACTTAAAGCAATTTCGTTGCTGATTACTGAATTGTCAGTGTCATCTATTTAACTTCCATCAGGAAGTTGGACATGCCTGGCCAGAACGGAATGACGTTGTTCTAGCTTCCTTACTATTGCGAGTTGCGCTGTTATCAAATTCCACGGTGGACTCGATGGTTCGTGGATCTTTTAGCAGCGTGCGGATTCAGTTCGTATCAAACGGCTACGACGGATAGATGTACTCAGTCTTCCTGTGAAATCCGCACGTGTTAGCGAATGCTAAACTCGAAGTCCCCATTTTGCTCTATAAGATCGTAGAGACTATTATTTCATTTATGCTATTATTGAGACTAATTATGGACCGTACTTGATATTATGACTGTTTGTTTATGTATTAGTCCGGTGAAAATGATGAACTAAATGGTGTGCAGTTTCTTCGACAAGCGGAGATCTGCAGTTAGCATATCAACGTAAAGGTATTTGTCCCAAACTCAAATTGTTTATATGCATTAAGCAACAAAAAAAGTCCGCAACATATTCTATGTTTTGTTAAGCAAATAGAGAAGTATAGATTCCAGATTGATTTTTAATTGTCTTTCTTTAAACATTAAGTATACGGTTTATGATTTATTATTGCTCTTTTGATGCTTAAATTTTACATTCTCGTTTGGAGAGATTTCGTTCTAATGGATGCAAACTTTCTTTGTTACTTCTTGTAGCATACACATACACTTATAGTCCTTTGGATAATTCAGTTAACTGCTGTATATTGGCATACGATATCAAAAAATTGATTCCTCGCCAAAGGAAAGAGCTATTTAGTATATCGATTCAATAACAATAATATTTTCCAGTGATTAATTTTTCATGAATGTGTTGGACTATCATACATTAGACAGATATGTTAAGACTTTAAGGTTATAAAGCGATTGCCCCAAAAGTAATACGTGTCGAATTCTTTGATCAGAATTGATGAAATTTGGAAATGTTTAATACCCACATATTATTATGTTCCGCCTAATTTATATTGGATCAATGTAATATTACAAATATTTGAATGTTAATAACTTTGTCGCGTGCACGTAGAGCTATTACAGGCTTCGCAAAACATATGTAGAATCATATGTCTATATAGATCTAGTTGGTCTCGGAACATTAGATCCAGGCGCTTTTTAAGAAAGTCTGTGCAAACGTGTGTGTTAGTTTCTGCTTATCTACTTGTAATCAGATTGTTTTTCTTTAACCTCAGTGGCGTAAACATGTTATTGTTTAAGATGACAACATTCATTCTTTTTTCCGCATCTGCATCCGCATTTTTACTACCCGTATCTTTGCCTCATATGATCCATATCCATGTCGCCGTTTTGTATTATTTGTTGTAAATAACACTTATAAATTACATTCCGGGCGTTCATTTGAAAACTTGAAAACCCACACAAAATTTCTGGAAATCTAGAAATCTTTGAAAAATTTCCTGAAACACGTAAGAAGTAGTATCGAGGGGGACAACTTCTTACGTAAAAATTAATTCATCCACTTCAACCTCCTGCCCCCGTGAGCTACACCCTTTTAATTCTTATTTTGGACGAAGGGGACCTATAGAATGGACAGCCAGATCGCCCGACTTGACGCCATTAAACTTTTTTCTATGAGGTTAGTTAAAGTATGTCGTATTTGCCACTAAACCTCAAAATTTGGAACTTCGTCAGAGGATTACTGCAAGCGGTCATGGAATTCAAAGAGACATTTTTGAAAATGTACGCTGTAGAACAACGGCTATACATTGTTTAACAAACAACGGACAACATTTTGAACAATTATAGTATTGACTTTTTCTACAAAAACATTTTTGAATTCTTTAATTACTTTGGAAACTAAACTAAAACATTTTAAATAGTTAAAGTGTGTTTAAGTAATAAATATTTAAGCCTAAAACAAAAAAAAAACAAAAAACAAAATAAGAATTAAAAGAAAAACTCGACGCGATTAATTAAAAAAAAAAATTACCCTCTCGATAATACTTCTTACGTATTTCAGAAATTTTTTCATAAATTTTGAAATTTACAAAAATTTAGGGTGGGAAGTTTTCAAATGAACACCCGGTATTTACAAAATGTAAACCTCTTAATGACCAAAAAAAAAGTTTGGACCCAAAAATCACAGCTGGACATGTATAAAAATAAAAGGCTGTCTAGGTCTAATTCTTTATTTGATTTGCGAAATTTTGGACAGGGCGACTATTAAAAGAACAATGGAATTTTAAGATAAGATAATACAACAAGATATTATGTAACTTATACAAAATTGAATTATCATGTTAACAATTTATAATACTTCATCGTCAGTTGGTACAAAAGAAAATACAAATTATTGTTACATACAAAAGCACATAATAACACAGCGGCTAGTACGTTCCAAAACATACTAAACTTGGCCCGCCAAAAGGATGAAGACAAAAAGAGACCATGGCAAAAAACAGACATTGCGATACCGTAAGAAGTGCGCAATGTTTAAACTAATCGCTTTCAATGTCCCAGATTCTTACGTTATCGAAATCAAAAGTGTGACCTGTCTCTCTTGATTTTGATAACGTAATTTAAAATGTTGTTTTTTTAGTCTAGAATGTTTTGGACCGTTCTAGTTGTTCTATTATTGTGCACTCTTGTATGACACCTTTTCTTTTTGTATCAACTGACGATAAAGTATTTTAAATTGTCGACTGGATAATTCAATTTTGCGTAAGTGATGTTATATCTTTTTATATGATCTTATCCTAACAGCTGTGATTTTTGAGTCTAAACTAAGCGTCTGCAAGTTATGAGTTCCGTTAGGTTACTTCCCCTCGAATATACAATATATGAATAAAAAGAATTTGGGTATGCCGCACTTTATCCGCAGTCGCATACCCCATCCGATCTGTACCCGCATGTATAACAATAAAAATTATCTTCATCCGCAAAAATTTATGGGATATTTGCAAATTATCCGCCGGTATGCAGGGCTCGAACACTCTGTACCCAGACATTTTATTGATTTATGTATCTCAGCGAAAATTTGAGTATCGCTATCCAAAAGAAGGTGAATGTATTTGCTGCAATCTACGGATGCGTGTCTGACACTGATACATTAAAAAAAGTTGCACATGCAGGGCCTGCAGGATTTAAACCTAATATTACTAGAGAAATTGTGCGACGATTCGAAAATGACTTAACAATTTGTGCGAAGAAAGTAACTGCTGATCTGGATGTGTCTCAGTTGGAAATTTGATACACTGTCTACTAAGCGAGCCTGCTACCGTTCAAAAGCTGGAACAATCCTAGGCTGGAGCGATCCTAGGCGAAGAGTATAACTTTGTCGCTACGGTTTAAATAGTCACGTAGACGATGTATTCTTTTGAGGACAATTTTACGGACCGATCAGTTTATTACAGAAGAAATAACTAGCTTCCACAATTTACGTTATTGGGCAGTGGGAATCACTGGAAATAATTTGAGGAATTTTTACGTAATAATTTGCTGGAGCTGTTGAACGACGTGCCTTTAGGAAAAAAACGTATTATGGTATTCCAACATGATGGATTATCGTCAAGCTAGACGAAATTTGCTGGACGAATGGTTTTCAAATGGATGGATTGGATGAGGAGAGCTTGGTAGGAGGCTTGATTTAACACACCTAGACCTTACATACAAGCGATTTGTATTTGTCTTGTGCTTGCTATTTTATGTATTTTATGTACCTTAGCGAAGATTGCAGTGTTAACGAGTAAGCTTTTACTGCAACGAAAGAAAAACTGCATTTAGTTTCCACTTTGCATTTAGTATTCGATTCATGGTCATTTTGTCTATCATGTATGATGGCACAAAAGCAACCTTGGACGATAAGCAGTAAACCTAAAGTGAGCCTTGTGCAGACTGCCCATACTGCTTCGTCGTTTGCCAGTCGTCTAAGTATACTTTTGTTCCATCATATATCATGCAAGCATGGCTGTGTCGTCCATGTGTTGGAAGTGTTCATTAAACACGGGCGGTAATCGTGAGGGGCGACACCCCTTCAAAGTGAAATTCCACCGATAAAAAGAAATCTCTTGTATACCTGGACATACTCTGCATCCTTACCAAATTTCATCCGATTCTAAATTTAAGAGAGCTTTCGTTATTAGTATTTCTAGAACTAAAACAAGAAGCGGAAAATTTAAGTTTGAACCCGGGCGGCTAATTTTCGTAGCTCGACCCTGTATGTATATATGAATATTCATGCGACATAGTTAACAAAATTAGTGCAAAGGTTTTTCAATTGTGTACACCTCACATCAAAAAAAGACAAGGAACAACAAATCTATAATTAAATGTTGACGTACACTGATTGTATTCATGTTAAAACCTGCACGCGTGGTTAGCGGAAAGCTAAATAGTAAATCTTTATACTTGTTCTTGGAAGTACTTGAACCAGAAAGAAACCGGTATTGCACAACCAAGCGCTTCAAAAGAAAGTCTTCTCGACGGGTAATAATCCAGATCCAGAGGGCAATAATCCAGAGACGTTCCAAAGCGGTTAATTGTTTAAAGGTGTACGTTTTCGTCTGCGAGACATCAGTCGTGATTGTTTGAAACATAAACTAATTTTTGTACATTTAGATTGTAGCTATCAGATTGTAATGGGTGTTTTTGTAAAAACATCAGGATAATGTCTGACTTTATAGATGCTGGAAAACAAACTAGACCAAGGCAGTATAATAAACAATCGTTTAAGTTGATCTTGAGAAATACATTCATAACATTTCAAGTAAATATCTCAACAATTTAGAGGTGGTGCATTTTTAATTAAAGCCATTGTATTGTATGTATGAAAAGATAAAGAAAATGTGTTGTAGAATGTGTATTTGGCTACATTAGTTGCAATTCAGCTTTACCAACACGCCATTCAAGATATGCGTTTATGTACCCTGTATAATTAGAGGGAATTACTTCCTATCAAAGTATTTCAATTTTGCCCTTAGTTATAGTCTAATAGTAGCCTAAGTTATGTAGGTAACTTGCTCTCTATATTTTCTAATCAGTGTTCGGTTAGCCGCCCAATGGCACACTTTCCATAACTAACTTGTGAGGCCTAATGGAACCGAGGAAGTTGATGTTCTCGAGACGATCAACGACATGAAGTATGGAAGGGGCAGCAGCGTAGTCGATGGTATTATAGCGTCGGCCGCTCTTCGTCCATAAGGGCGTGCAATTTCCTGAAGGCAATACCGCGAGGATTAGCGGGCGAGAAGGCGAGTCAATTTGTAGCCATAACTCGGGCTTTCGTCGGTCGCTCTACTAGCGGGTCAGTGTGTTTAATTAGGGATTAGTGGCTGCTGTACACGAACACACACATTGATCTTAGTTTCCTGCTTAGTTTAGTGGATTTGGCGTACTAATTTTCTGCATTCAACATGACATTTTGGGATCCAAATTGTTTCAATAACATTCCATTTATTAGAAACAGGTTCGGAATAGAGATCTTGTAAAACTAGTGCGTATTAATACTTACGTTATTATTAATGTTGGTTATTATGGATGATATACGTTTTCTGGTAATTATAGTAGTTTCATATCAAAAAAATTATTGATGAATTTTTAGAAAATGTTTTTTTAATGTAATGTTGAACTAAATTGTTTTTAATAATCTGGCACTGTTAAACAGGAAATAGCTATCGACTTTGTAATTTTAAAGGGAACAGCCTATATATCATTACATTTTTCAAAAATAAAATATTACAGAACTTATGACGGCATACGGTAGTATTAGAATCTGACTAACATTTTCGAAACCATTGTTCACCCTGTTCGACAATTACGATTAAACTTTCAAATGGAGAAAGCGTCTAAACTTTATTTATTGAAATACAACTGCCGGTTTTTTTTTAGAGTTGATACTTTTCAAGAAATTTTGGAGAATGTACTTTGATATATCTAAGTTAGTCACTTAGCTTTCAATTGTAGACAATGTCCGCATGTTTAAATTATAATTATTTAAATTTGCTTATTATTTATGGAAACTGCAATAAAGTGATACGAAAAGCAAGTAAGCAAGTTTGCTCTTTGGCATTCATAAAAACAGAAACTGTTATCAAAATAGTTAAACGAATAATAAATTCAAAATTATAAACCTATTGATGATCATAGTTCGGCATATCCAACAATGTTTCTAAGACAATCTGCGTTGGAATCAGGGTTATCCAGGTGCTCAATACATAGAATAGTATGAACGTAAGTTTCGCCGATGGTTCAGCAACTAAAAGCTATTGATTTCCCAAGACGTGTGAAGCTCCTATCCCATCGTCTCAAGAGAACAAATTATTTCTAGACAAATGAAACCAAATTTACACGAAACGGTCTGTTTTGACCGATACAATTCTCGTTACTAGATCGATTCGAATTCCCGCGTAGAGATGAAAACTTCCAGGAGAGATGCTGTTGTACCTTTGTAGTCGATGGTTACTGGAATATTTCCGAGCATTTTGAAAATATCTATTCAGAAAATTGCCGCTGGTTGAGCTTAGACAAATCTTTCACCATCACAACGCATCTCCTCACAACAGTTACTGGTTATAATTTTTTTGCAAGCAGTGTTTTATGATCAATGGATAGCTAACGATGGACTCCTTTTATGGTTACCTCGGCCTCCGGATTTGACAGTCTTGAATTTTTCCTATATGGGGCACAATAAGGAACCGAGTGTGTTATACTCCATTCACTACTTAGGGGAATTCTACTCAGTAAGGGGAGTTCTTCTTAGTAAGGCATGCATTTGAAAGTTTGAGCGAAAAATCGATTAGAGAAACTGCTTACGAAGAATTAATTCAGGGATGCAAAAAGTGTCTTGAAATTTAAGAAAGTAACTTTGGACATTTGTTGGTATAAACATTACGCTTTCTACCTTTTGTTTAACGGTTTTACTACTAAGTATGCTGCAGTAGGCTTATGCTTATATATTATATGGTATGGTATCACATAACTGCGTTCCATAGATAATAAACAAATTTAAATAAGCTGCGTTCCTATAATTTTAAACGTGCCATTGTTATAGTCCATGACTATCCCAAAAAAAAACAGTCGCCATCAATTTCCAGGCCGATAGAACACTCTTCGCATTCCACTGTTCGATTGTGCCTTAGCTTGGGTACTGGTGTATCCAAGCTTCATCTAGAGTCATAATCGACGCCGAACTCCGAGTTATTTCGCATAAATTGCATCAACATAGCTTTGAAAATGTTAATTCTTGTGCGTTTTTGGTGCTGAGCTTCAGGAGTCTTCAGCAACATATGATAAGAATATTCTTTCGAGATGCTCACAGCTTAATTTGACAGTCATCTAGCACTACTGGGTAAATATTTCCAAAGTTATCGGTAGTGGTTGCGGCTTCTGGACGTCCCAAACGTTTATCGTAAACTAAGCTGGTACGGTCGAGTCTAAATTCAGCTCAAGTTCACTGTGGCAAATAGTGATGCAGGGTCTCTTTAAACAACACCGATTTCGACTTTAATTTGCGTAGACGCATTTTCTTTTAAATGCAGAAACATCGATTGGCACAGCTGACTGTTAAACAACAACTGAGCGTCCAACATGGCCGAAATTTTCAAAAGTACCTTCTAATACCTGAGTAATTATATTACCTGAATATTTTTGACGAGTAACGGCGTCTTAGTATGAATGCTATCACTTTGTTACATCGTTGTCCCGGTTTGAGTTCCAACGCAATTTGTAGAATACGTACACAGCCGAAACTGAAACATAAAAAAATGTATTCTAATACGCCCATTCGTCGTATTTAGAGAAGAATAGGAACTATTAGGATGAAAAAGTAGCTTACCCAACACAATAATAGTCGAAAAGTCTGTCTTAGGTTGCACGACAAACAGATTTATTTCGATGCTAAATCATTGAAAACGGGCGATACTTATGTATTGGGAGTCCAATAACTTTTCAGACATTGACAATCTCGAAGCAACCCGAGAAATTACCTGAGCTCAAGCATTGCTATTAAATTTTCCGCGGAAAATGAACGACGACCGCTAAAACGCAATCGTATATATTCGATTTTATTTACTTGTTGAAGTACAAATACGAACTTAATGTAAAACTTTCGAATGAAGAAATGGTCGGATTTATCGTAATAGTTTGCTATATTTAAACGAGACGATAGAAACCTTTCAAACCTTTAAATGCTGCACTGTGTGACAAATAGTTTTAGTTTCAGTCATACGGCTGGTAATATCTAGGGAAGGTCCTGTAAAACAATCGCATAATTGATGAAGAATTTTTAACATAGCACTTTTAAATCAGCTTCTTTACCCTATAAAAATATACAACGTGTCTGTCTGGATGGAAGACGTTTCTCCCCCAATTTGTTTAGTTTTCTCTGTGCATGTGATTACAGTGCAGTCTCGATAACGTGAACGTCCCATAACGTGAACATCCCTAAACGTGAACAGCCAAATTGATATGCGTATTCCAAAACGTGAATGTCAAGAACACTTTGCCTCTATAACGTGAACATAAATGATATTTCGTCGTGTTTCTTGTGTCGGTAACTTTAGCTTTTTGTATTAGGCCGCCAACTATGCGGCGATCCTTTTGTCGGTAAATTACCTTTGTATGTATTAGCCCGCCATTACATCGGAAGAAATATTGTGTACATATTCAGCGTTAGTCGGTGTTTATGCGCCAACCGATACGCAAGCATGATGGCTACTAAGAAGGTGAACTATTTAACATTAGAGAAAAAAGCCCAACTCTTATCCGATGTTAGTAAAGGTTTCGGAGTTACCTGTTTATCAAAAAAGTATGGAATAGCGAAATCTACAGTGTGTGCGATTAAGAACAAAAAGGCCCAGATTACTTCAACAGTTGCCATGACATTTTCTGGAGCGTCTAAACGAAAATGTCTTAGACCCTCAGAGTACCCGAAAATGGAAAAGGCCTTATACAGATGGTTTTTACGACAACGAGAGAGGAATGCCCCAATAAGTGGTACAATTTTGAAAGAGAAAGCCAAATATTTTCATAGAGAATTGTATGGAGATCAGTCTACTTTTTCTGCTAGCTCAGGGTGGCTACAAAAATTTAAGAAAAGATTTGGCATACGATTTTTGACAATAACTGGCGAAAAACTATCTTCTCAACCAGAGCTGGTTTCGCCATTTTTACAAAAACTTGCAGCAAAAATTAAGGACTTAAACTTAGACTACAATCAGGTCTACAACGCTGATGAAACTGGCTTGTACTGGAAACTTTTGCCAGGAAAGACCTACGTATCCGCTGCAGAAAAAACTGCCCCGGGAAGAAAAACAGCCAAAGAAAGAATTACGTTTCTAGCATGTACAAGTGCGACTGGTTTGCATAAATTGACTCCTTTGGTAATAGGAAAAGCTAAAAATCCGCGAAGTTTTAAGAATTCTTACATTCCTGTACATTACAAACACTCACAGTCTGCATGGATGACAGCCGGAATTTTTAAGGAATGGTTCAATGAAATGTTTGCTCCTGAGGTGAGTTTATTACATTATGCGTGCCATAAGTTTTAAAAACTAAAACTTTGAATTGTAATAATTTTAGGTGAGAAAGTTTCTTAGAAAGCAAGGTCTACCAGAGAAAGCACTTCTTTTGTTGGATAATGCCCCTAGTCATCCCCCGGAAGAGCAACTTTTATCTGATGATGGTCTAATTCATGTTATGTATATGCCTCCCAATGTCACACCTTTAATTCAACCTATGGACCAAAACGTAATAAGGTTGGCCAAACTACATTATCGTTCTATGTTTTTGGCAATGGTTGTAGCTAATAAATCAAATGATATTAATGTCGTTATCAAGCAGTACAACCTTCGGGATGCAATTTTAAACTTATCACGAGCATGGAATAAACTAGAACCACCAATAATTAAAATGTGTTGGAAAAATATTTTGGAAAGCCAGCACGAGGACGATCCCGAAGATAACATACCCCTGGCAACACTTCGTCAAGAATTGTTAAATCTGAATAGCGTTGTAGAGACTAACCTTAATTTGCTAAAGGAAATTGATTCAATGCACGACTTCCACTCTGCGGATATCGAAGAATGGAATAAAGACAACATCGATGAACGTGATGAAAATTGTACTACAATAGATAATTCTGATGATTCTGTAATCGAATGTGTCACAGATCAGAATGAAGGATTGTCTAAGGATATATACAAAATCAGCCACGTAGAAGCAATTCGTATATTTAACAGAGGTTTGGAATGGGCTGAGCAAAATAATGCCGACATCGAGGATATCCAGTCCCTACAAAAATTACGTGAACATGCTACTATACTTTCAACTAGACAACGTTTGCGTCAAACAAAATTAGATTACTTTCTAAAGAAGAATAAATTAGACTTGTTTATTTGATGTGTTCCTTTTTTAAATAAAGTATGTTTTAAGCGAAACACACATTTAAGTTAGTTTTAATGCCACCTTTGTTTGTGATTGACTTTATCCAGTAACATGAACTTCTCGAATATATGAACACGGTCGTCTATAATTAGTTCACGTTATCGAGACTGCACTGTATATGCTAATGCCTCTTTAGTACCTATTTTTTCGATCAATTATATTTTAGAGGTTCCAAGGGTATCTTCATTTTTTTTAAATCTCGATCAGTTCCTATAAAATCGCTTCCGAGATTGTTACTGTACAATTCAGGTTATTTCAATTTATTGCACAGCTTGTATATTTTCCAGAATCAGATGGAGAAGGTCCTCCAAAATATTTTTGTAAACATTTCCTTATACGGTGAACGTGAAAGGTAAATACGAAAATACAATAAAAGAAAGAGCACGTCAATGCAACAAGATTGGGGCAATGAACGAGTTTATCATTTTAATAGATGACTGTTTACTGTATTGATGAACACTTATACCTTCGCATATACATTTTATGACTGAAGTGCGAAGAATCTCAACCCCTGTCGCATGTGAATCACTTGAAGCACTTGCTGAAACATAGGAGTACAGTTTACGAAAACGCCAAAGTGGAATTTGCACTTTCGATATTACTTTACCTGCAAAATATCTGCTGGTTATTTTTCCAATGAAAAGGTATTAATAATTAAAAAAACACATACACAACATTTAAAGATTCATTTATTTCTTCAAATAAAGATCTAAATTACCAAAAGGGTGTTTTAGAGATGCTCCCGATTTCCATGACCCTAAAATTCTTCTAAATAATTTGAAAAAACCTAAAATTTCAAAATTTTCTACAATTTTGTCTTCGAATAACATAACAATATATGTAACCCGTTTAGGACCATAGCTTTAAATTTTTGTCTATTCCCCAAGACTTTTTGCTTTTTGCCGCCAGTCCTGGACTGGTTTTTCTGTCAAATCTTGTTCTACCATTTCTTTCCATATTATTCGTAGCCTACTCCTTTTCCTTTTGTCTTCAGAAACTTTCTATGCTACTGTTCTTTTGTCTTGTGTCTCAGCCATTCCAGTTTTCGCAACTTAACGATGGAAGTCTCTTTAAATATTTCAATCAGTTCGTCGTTTGTCTTTCTTTCCCATTTTAATTTTGTCTTCTTTTCTGAGAACATTCTCCTCAAAATCTTCCTTTCCCATGTTTTCCATGTCTCTGTTTTATATTGTTCGTTATTACCTGTGTCTCGCAGAAATAAGAGAAAGTTAGTCTCAGTATTGTTTTAGATATTTTTAGATTATTTTTACTTGTCGCGACATTTCCTTGTTCTTTAGTATCCTTAAATTTCAAGTGCAGTTGTTACTTTTTGCAATTTTAAGTTCGATTTCTTTTCTTTCCTGGCGTTTATTATTTATCAACACATCTAGATGTATAAGGCTCTTGAGTTCTTCAAACTCTGCTATTATCCCAACTTGCCTTATAGATTATTCTTATTTCTGCTCCCGCATTTATTTTGTATTTCGATATATTTTGTTTTCTTCTCTGTTTATTTCTTGTCCCAGTTCTTTTGATGTGCTCATTAGTTGTATTATTATCTCTCGTTTAGTCCCTGTGATTAACACCATCAGCGTATGCCGCGCGCTGGTGACTTTTATTCTAGAATACTCTTTGTCTATTTTTGTTGCTTTGTCTTACCACATATTCTAGAACCAGGTTGAATAGTGTAATAGATAGAGGATCTGCTTGTCTTCCGCTGGTCTTATCCTTAATTTTCGCTGTATTTTCTATAGCTTGCAGGGTGACCTTAATTAGTCTTATTAGTTTTGCCGGAATTTTAAAATCTCTTAAAATTCTGATTAATTTCTTTCTGTTTACACCATCATGTAATCTGCAAATCGAGATATTATATTCGTTCCTATGAAAATTTGTTCTGTTGTTCCTTTTCCTTTTCTAAAGCTGCTCTGGTATTCTCCCAGCGTTTTTTCTCCATATTGTTCTAATCTGTTTATAATCACTGCTATTTTTTTCGCAGTTTCTTCTGTCTTATTTCTTATAAACTGGTATTGTCAGCGCTTCCTTCCAACTTCCAACTATTTGGTACTTCCTCTTTTCCGTACTTGACATATAAATTCATAAATATTGTTTCCCAATTTCTTGTCTCCATATTATATATTTTCTTTAGGGATTTCATTTATTCCCGGGCTCTTGTGCTTCTTCATTAATTTTATTATTTCCTTCTTCTTCACTTTCATCGATATTTCGATATTTATTCTTCCTTCTTCCTTTGAAACATTATGGGGTTCCAAGATCTAGTGTATGAAACAACCGAACATTTGTTAACGTTCAGAGATATTCGATTTAGAGTACACTTATCAATGATATTAAGGTTGGTTTGTAGGTTAATACAATCAACATTATTAGTAATTACGCTATAAATTTTTAGGTCATCCGCATACGCCAAAAGTTCGCAGTGCAGTCTGTTAGGAAAATCATTTATAAATATATTGAAAAGCAATGGCCCGAGATTAGAACCTTGTGGCACACCAGAAGATATATTGAATGTACCCGATGTAAAGCCGTTATGGAACACGTAACCCACTCTATTCGTAAGATAGGAAGACATGATTCTAAGAGGCGCTGGGCAGAATCCAATGGCATCTGACTTGGTTATAAGAAGATTATGATCTATACTATCAAAGGCTTTGGTAAAATCAGTATAAACGACATCAACTTGTTTACGTGTATCCAATGAAGCAGAAATAAATCGAGTAACATTGAGAAGATTCGTTATAGTTAATCGACCCGATACAAATCCATGCTGGTGAACTGACAGTATGGTTTTACATTAACATAGATTCCATAATCACAAATGTTTTTACAGTCTCCTTTCTTTTTGAAAACAGGGATTACTTTGGTGATCTTCCAAGATATTGGGAAACGTTGACGACCTAACATAACACATTTAACACAAGTTAAATAACACTGTAAGGCGACGAGCAAGCACTGAAGCACAGTTCCTCACGACAACTCCCGGTATACCATCATCTCCAGACATTAAGTCTGCTTTGATTGTCGTTGCACTGCATAATACATCACTCTCCGTAACTAAAGGACGAATAAAAGGAAGGAGCAACTGAGTAGTGTTTGTTGTAGTGTGAAACACTCGAGAGAAGTGTCGGGGAAATGCTTCAACTATATGCAAAGTCTGCAGCAACTCCTCCCGATTGTAATACATTTGACCAGGAATTCTAGATGCCAATCTCCTATTATTCACAAATGCCCAAAATGTCTTAGGATTGCTAACAATTTCTGATGGGCTGCGTTCCTGATAACTAATGTATGCATATTCTATAGACATTCTATAGATATCAATAACGTACTCATTAGCACTTATTAAGTACTAGATTGTTAGCGCACATGATTTTTTCACGTTAATTAATATGTATCATTTCTAAAGTTCTTTAGTAAAATTCACTGGTTTGACCTATCATTTTCGTATGCGAGGATAATCTAAAAAGTTTCCAACTTAACCCTCAAGTACTATCGTGTTTTCAGGTAACACAACTGCTATCGTGGGGTGTTTTACACCCCACTCTTTAAATTTAGCTTTTTTTTGTTAGTTATCTTTTTTTTTTCACTTTTAAACCCACAGTGTAATAACTAGACCTTTATCTTGCGATTGTTGTAAGGAAAAACAAAACTTTATTTAAAGCAAAACAGAAAATTAGGAGGAAATGTTACATTCATAAAAATTATGTAAAAAGTATTTCTTCGTACAATTTTTTCTTTTTACAAAATTGTGTTCTGTATTGTTAAGATGTCTTGGTTTTTTCTGTTACTGGAAACTATGGTCTTACTCCCTGTAAAAGAAAATGCCATTAGCATTTCACATAAAAATTCTGACAATGACGTTGTGAGGCGTACATTTTATTTGACAAAAAACATGTAATGTGTTATTTCATGTAATCAGATTTTTATAAATTTCTTACAATTTACCTTTGTAAGCATTCTGCGCATTTTGTTTGAGTCGAATATTTATACGCCGTACAGAAATCAGGGGAAATGCCACTATTTGATTTGTAAAAAATCACCGAAGTCGAACATAAATGAGTGAATCCCCTGTACATGTAGGTACTATAATAAAAATCGCCGAATTGGAACGTATATAAGTGAATCCCCTATACTTACATGCACAACAACATCTGTGATTTCCCCAAAAGAGGACGAGGGCTATTATCACTATAAAATTCTAAATCATTGGTTAGAATACACTACGCTATTTTTGAAAAAAACAAACGTAATTGCTATCGTGGGGTGTTGAGACACCCCAAAAGCTATTTTTTGCTAAAACTGTAGAATATGGTAAATAATAAATTACACTATATTACATATCTCATTTGCATAGGCGAATACCTGGAACCTTAGAAATGTGACAAAAATAGTTTTAGAAAAAATTAAAAAAAAATGACCTCTGGGGTTCCGAAACACCCCACGATAGCACTTGAGGGTTAATACAGAAACAAGTATCTTTTTTTCTCCAATTCAATTTTATTTTTCAACGCAGTTTCCTTGTGAGTCTGTTCAGCCAATAGTTAGTATGTTATGTATCTAGAGAAAGTAAGGAACTGGACGGCTGCTCTACACCAACTACCGAAGATGCATAGTCGATATGGACCGTACTAAGTCTGCAGAAACGAGTTGCATTTCACTGAAATTAGAACAGACTTTCATTCGTCTCATGAGAATGGATTTGTGTTGCTTACTGTTTTCCTCGAGAGTCGACAAAACACGAGTCTAGTCTCTGTTAATTTCATGAAGCGCAAGTCATTTCTGAAGGCTTAGTCCGTACACTAGTTATGATACATTGACAGTCACTACTGGTCACGATGCTCGGTACACAACGCTATGTGCAAGCATAGAATGTATATAGTGACTGTTTTGTGTTTTAGATAAGTTGCAACGGCGCATATACCATTTTGGTACAATTTTACATAACATTTTCGCTCTAGGTATTTACTCTTCCCATCGATAAGAAGTGACATATGTCGCTTCATTTTGGTGAATTTTAGCCGTTTAGAGTGCAAAATAATAGATTGCATTTCTTCAGCTTCATGACTTATTTATGAAAAATTTTTAACATTCGTAATAATACCATAATTTTAAAGGAAAATGTAAATAATATTTATAATATAGTGTAATTTTATAATTCCTTCTATTGTGAACTATTTAATTTGCTGTCGCAGACGCTCCGCATTATTTGCCGAGAAAACGGATCAAAATCTCCGCACATGACATTTAATTAATGGCAAAGCTCAAAGGGAAAAAAGAGCAAATGGGACAGATGCCATCGACGGGGCAGACGTCGTCGGTAATGAAGAGCTCTCCTAAGAGAATTGTCAAGTTCACAGGCCATTCGCGCGCAACGAATTTCGCAACAGTACCGCTAAGATCAGACGACGCGTCGCACGACGACGTCGTAGTAAACGGGAAAGGGATTGCCTTTCTCTCCGTTGTTTGCTTCTTACTCGCTTCTTTTTTCTCTTCTTGCCGTCTTCCTTTCCTCTTTGTTGCTCCGCTCTTTGCTACTTTAATCGAAAGAAGTCGCCACGCTCCCCCCATGACCATCTCCATCTCCCTGACGGATGAGTACCAGCTGGCCATGATGTCGAAGACTCATAAACTTTTTGAACTGTTTCTTCTCGTTTTTGTTGAATGGTTTTTCGTTGCAACGATCGACTACCATTTCGTGCTCTACTGGATAAGATGTTAAATACAGTTTCTTTTCTAAGTTCTGAAAATAATTATTACATTTTCGTGTTATATTGTTATTATATAGCATACAATAAGGTAGTTCGGTAATAAAACATGCGGTTTTTATTTGCAAACATACGAATTATGCACGTGTAAAAAATATCTATCATCACTAGTCTTAACATAAATTTATGTTAAGACTAGTTTTTGACACTAAGCTAATTAACCAGAGCCCATAACGTTAATGACTTGGAATGAAACTAATCCGCTGTCAAATGAAGATATGCATTCTTTACAGGCATATAATTCGATTCTTGTTAGTTTCCGATCTTCCTTCGATGACTTTTTGTGTGCAAGTGTAATTGACAAAATGAATAATAGTGACACTAATTAAGCTTATGTTGAAGTATCTGCAATAGAACTGTTATTAAGTAGTCAAATTGTTAATAACGGGTTTAAAGCAATTTCCAAAATATTTTCTTCACAATTACTTTATTTCTTAAAAATGCGTATACATTTCGTGCACTCCGCACCTTCCCGGCACTATTCATTATAGTCCATTTCAATTTCAACGTGCAGGTAAAAGTAAAAAATCCGAACGACAAGAGGATGTTAAAGAGTTGCAAATATATTGTAATGTTTTTACGTGGGGAAAAATAGAGAAAATGTTGAAATTTTTTTTTCTTTCTTCTTCTTCTTTCGGAAAATTATTTATATAGAATTTAAGGTCGTGAAATTCGGAAATGTCCCTAAAACAATCTTTCAGCAATTTAGAAATTGATAAGGGAAACTTTGAATGAGATATAGGAAATGACAAGGTTAGTTGTCAATAATTATCGAAATTCTGCTCCATAAACTCTAGTTTTTGTGTTTCTGTCGAACTTCAGTTACTTCGGTTTAATTTATGTTAACCTACCTCTATTTATTTGTTTTTGTTTTAGCTGTGGTTAATAGTGCATAACTACTATAGAAAAGAAAATAGCAAATTGAGACAGCGCTGCGTTTTTAGATTGGATTAGATTACTACTCGAAGTGGTTCCTGACCTATCCCACTGCGACCTTTTAAGATCTATTGTGGTTCCTCTCTCATTAGGTCAATTACATTAGCTTTGTTTTGCTTCCTAGATTTAGCAGTCTTGTGAGTGATCCCTCTATATAGGTTTCGGCTTTTGGGTATTCCGAGCCCGCTTCTGAGAGCTGTGTCAGTGCTATTCACTCACACGGCACATGGATGGCAATCTCTTCTTCCACCTGGCAAAATCTACATGCTGTTTCCTCTGTCAGGCCCAGATTACTCATGTACTTCTTGAGCATACAGTGTCTTGTTAGCAGCCCTACTATTGTTAGTTAGTAGGTCCGCTATAAATGGAGACCTGTGTCCATTCAGAAATTGCTTGGCCTGTCTCTGACCTGGAATATCCTTCCACCACTCTTCAGATTTCTTATCTTTCTATTGTTTAGTGGCTGCTTTTACTACCGTGTATGCCATTCCCGCTGAGTGCATTGGACGATTTTCAGCAGTTGACGAGCTTGCTTGGGCTAATTTGTCTGACTTTACATTCCCTCGATAGCCTTCGTGTCCTGGTACCCAGGCCACCCTAGTTCATGCATTCATGCAGTCCCACACCAGTTTCAAATTCGCCTGTGTGGAGTCTAGCGCTTTTATTACTGCTTGACTGAATAGATAGCAACAGATTGATAGTTATTTGCTTGCCAGTCTAATTCTTCAATACAGCCCAGAGCTACTACTATTACGGCTTGAAATACTGTGGCGCTTTGGATTACACTTAGTGTTTTAGATATTTTTGGTCAACTCCCACAAACCCCGAGTCCGACTCCATTTTCTGTTTTTCAGCCGTCTGTGTATCAGATGGTTTCAGCCTTTATAAGCGGGCCTTTCTTTCACTTTTCTCTATTTGGTATTACCGTTTTATAGCACTTGTACTTGGGACTAATGGCGTCACTGGGTATGGTTATGGGCCATTCATTAACTCATAGTTTGTTAGTCGGACCTCCCCTTGCATATATGTAGCGGTTCCAGGTTTAGGACGGCTTCTAGAGCAGCTGTTGGCGTGGTTTTCATGGGCCCCGTGGCATACAGACATGTTAGTTTTTGTATGCCACTTAGTTTGTCTCTACCTGCAATCTATAGCATTGATCCATATGTTATTATTGGTCTAATTACCCTCATGCATAAACACAGCAGCATTTTTGAGCTTAACGCCCACCATTTTGCACACCTACTTCAGCCTAAGGCAATAGTAGATTTGTTGATGGTTTTAATGATGTAGAAGTTCTATGTATGTCTTGGATCGAACCATACTCAGGGGTATTTGGCTTATTTGACGTTGCGCTGCGCTTTTACTTATCCTCAAAGACAGACTAATATTCTCCTAAATCCCATTACTTTGGCGACTATGATATGCAAAAGCTGAGGCCAGTAATGGCGAAATGGCAACACTAAGCAAGACAAAACGGAAACTGGGATGGTAAAAAGTGAACAGAGTTCCGAATGTATATTTGCTTATGGATATTCAACGAACGAATTCGCCACGAATTCGCCACGAATTGGCACGAATGTATTACGCGATCCACAAAGTGCAAGTGGCAGGACCGTCTTTACGGAGTTTTACGACAGATTACAGAAGTCGATTAGTTTCAAGCTGCTTAGTAAGTTACCACAAATAAACTATTAATTGCGCCTACTATTATTTCATTTGCAATTATACTGTTTAATAATGGTAGCAAATTAATTTACTTAGTACACTAAGACACTTCCAACATTCTGTATTTCTGTGTGGGGGTATTACGGTTTTAATAACTAAACTGAATGTGTAGTTATGGTTAGCAAGCTTGGATCAGCAATACACTATTTTTCTCATAAGGCAACATTAATGAAACAGTAGAGACTGAAAGAGTATCATGGTACAAGAACAACATAATTCCTTTTAGCGGCTAACTCCCCCGATTTCGGTGATCGGTGACTATAAATTTGTAGCGTTTTTAAATTTTTGTAAATATCTCGAAAACTATAATATATATATTTTTCATGAATGACGCGTTGCCCTTGGCTTGTTCAAGGAATTGTCGTTAAACCAGAGGTACACCAGATTTTTCTTCTGCTGTATTGCCATCAAACGAGGAACAAATTTTGTTGCAACTCGATGCGTCTATTTCGGTGAAAGGGTCATCGCATGACAACCAATGGAAATCTACAGCGTGCCTGGTCAAGTGCCATCTTCAATTGATTGACTGCATCGTGACACTGCGTAGGACTCAGAGCATCATCTCCGTAAGCCTGCTTCAAAAGTTGAAACGTTTCCGTGAAAGTTCTCCCCACTTTCGCGTGAAATTTTGAGTTGTTCCAGAAATTCGCGGTTTACAATAACCGCTACCATTGAAACACCTTGCGCTCAAATACACGAATAATAGACCTCGTATATAGAAGCTAAAACGTAATTTTATCCTACGCAGGTAACAATAGAATTGGAGACTGGATACACAATGCGTATCTTTTCGTTTAAGCATAGATAATTAAAATCAACGCCGAAACGATAACATCTTGTTAATTTTTCCTTTGTTTCGCCGTTTCTCTCTGTACTTCTGTTTTCTTTTTCATCGACCTCTTTTCGTTTTACAAAAGCAAAACGAAGATCCAATATACCTTTGTTGGTAAACGCGATGCCGGGATGATTTGTTACGTACAGTTACGACTCACGGAGCACGCGACATATCTAACCACCGCCGCCGCCGACGAAGACGGCAACGATCATGGGAATCGCTGAGAAATCGTGAGATCTAAATTACCTAGGATTGTCATTGTGACCGGTATATATGCGGTATATTACTGGTATAAGTTATAGAAGGTATGCAACGTAATGTTTCTTGTATAAATAGAACGAGAGTACTTTTTACGCTCGCAAACTGGTAGAAGTTCGTCACGAGTTGCTTATTTTTTGTCTCAGGAGTATTCGATGTGGCCAAAACAAAGGTATACGTCGTATTTATAAATGAAGTATGGTGTTTCATGTTCCTGCAAATAGGAAAACTATAATACGAAGGAAATTTAGGTTGAGGAGAAAATATTGTTTTCAAAGTTCGTGTTATTGATGTTAGTTCTGAACTTCGGTGAATTGTGATGCTCAGACAAAAGTTCGGTTTGAGCAATATTTCTTACTCGTAAGTTAATTCTGAAATTTGTGTCGCCTTCTTTAATATTCGAAGCACGGTCACGACGAAATTCTGCAAATCAGTTGTGAACAGGTCTTTCTGATGGTATTTCATTGCCAAAAGTTGAACGAAACGATTCGAGGAATTGCTGTTGTTATATGCCTTTCCTGAAATCGTAAAAAATCACCAACGAAAACCCACGTAAATGTTTTATTTTTTCACAAAATTGCTTTTTTAAACGCTCACTGTAAGCGATATAATACAGCATAGCAAAGTTCTTAATTCTTTTTCTTTATTTCTAATATTTTATATTTTATTACAATGAAATTATTAGAAAGATTACAGCTTGGCGACTGCACAGCTTCCTCCAATTGCATGAATTTACTTCATGTATATGGAGGTGCATCTATTTTTAAATGTAGAAATACAACTCCAAATTTGACTATAATCAAATATTTCGTTCTAACAAAAGTGTTGTTAATATATTTTTTTTAAGAAAGTGAATTTTGTTTTCTTCTTCGGGTGAAATTTAATATATTACGGAGTAAATCTCCGATGATGGATCGGTTACGTTTTTCAGAGCAAATCTGGGATAACTGAACGTGCATTTGAAAATAATATGAGAAGCTGTCATCCGCTTCATCACGAAGGCTGCAACAATATGCACCAAGCTTTTGAAGACAATCAAATGATTTCGTCGCCATTAGCCACGAAATTCTTACGTTACTGATAGAAGTAGGTCATAGTATTGAATAACTCTATTTCTTCCATTCAAGAAATAAAATATGTCGTCGCACAGCAAGGTTTGTGTTTAAACGTGGCCATTAGAATTCGCGTTCTAGCACATTTAGGAGTACCTGACTGTCAAAATCTTTATAAACACCAGCGCCAATGTTAGTACCCGTTCTTGATCTGTATGTACACCAGAATTGGGTTTTCTGTATTCCTCAACTCCATTTCCGAATACTTCCTAATAGTTACCTTTAGAAGAAACAAGAATATCGCGTATATCCACCCTGTATACTTATTGGACTTGCCGTTAACTTTGTTCTACTATTTAAAAAATCGATTGCGGGAAAACCAATTTCCTAACGATAAGTCACGACATTGCCCTTTTAATTTGACGGAATTCTCCTACCATATTCGTTCGCATTTCTAAATCGACAATATCGACAGGTATCGCAGCTATCTGAACTGAGAAATCTCTTCGTCGTTCGTTTCGCGTCTACGGCGACGTGCCGCTTTAAAAAGTCGAATGAACTCAATTTCCGGTCGAAAATTAAATAAATTTTCGAATTGGCGCGCATGGCAAGCCTCTAGACGAACAACCCGAGAATACTCCGTCCGAAAGACAATTCACTTAAGAATTCGGTATTCCATTTGCGTGCATTAGAAGCGACGATAAGGGAGAGAGGAAGATATGCCTTCGGAGCGGCAATTTAGGCCCTTTTTGTTCGCGTCAAAAGATTTCGCACAACTTTCCTCCGCCATTGTGTTATCTTTTATATAAGATTTTTGCACGTACTTTGTTAAATTCGCGCCCTCGCTCGGATTCTCCTTCCTCCTTTTTTCCTTCTATTTCATTCTTTTATTCCTTATTCTCTACGTCGCCGTTGTCACTTTCCGTGCGCGCCTTTTATTCCGTTTCCGTCGCCGTTCTTCCCCCTTCGAAATTCTGCCTCAGAGCGGTGGTGATAGCGGTGAGGGAAGAGTGGAGCTTCTCCACGATGCGACATGCAAACCATCGCAGGTGTTCGCTTTCACGAACTACGGCGACTATAATTCTTCAAAGCGGCCTGAATGCTGCGTGCCGGCGTGAGATGCAGGGGATGAAATAAGATAAAAATTTCCATGGATAATTCTAGACGATGAGGCGAGAGGATGGAAATAGAATGAAGTGGATATGACACTACAGTTGGTGATGTGGCGTAAATAAGAGAAGGATTTATATTCGCATTATATCGTAGCGAAAGAGAAAAGGTTAATCTGCTACATAGATAGGAACCCAAGAAGGGAGATTGGATTGAGAAGATAGAAGCCGGTGGCAAATTACAAAAAAAAAACATTTCTTCTAGTCCTCACAAAGTTATGAAATAGTTGAAAGTATATCTATGCATTTGTTCAAACGTCCAATTCTGAGCACTACTAACAAGGGGGAATTCCAACATAGGCAGATTTGTAGAACCCATTGAGAGCTGCAAAACACTATTTTTCATTTCGGGGGAACCCCACATTTAGAGGGCGAAATCTATCCAGGTTTTTGTGATTTACTCGGCCATTATGAATAAAGAAAATGTATATGTCACCAAATGCGACTTCTACAGATCCATCAAACTAGTGCAAATGAAATTTATTTTGGCCCACTTGTCATTATCTGCCCACCCACAAGTTATTCCTCGGGAATACCATTCAAGCCTATGCTTTCTTCTCACCAATAACCAACTCAAAAAGGATCAAAATAACTTGTATAGCATACAATAAATCAAAACAATTTGGACTAATTTGAAAAAAGTAACCCGTATCAATGTGTTTTGAAGTAAGTTGATTTAACTCTTCTTACCCAACTGAGTACAATTCGTCCAGAGCAGGGAATCCCAATCTCTTTTTTACATCGATTCCTTTGAAAAGAATGATTTTTTTATCGATTTCTTTACAGTTTGGTCTATAACCTACAACATAATCATAATACAAATAATTGCACACAAATAATTTAAAGATAAGGCAATGCTATTGGTGACAGACAAGTCTTGACATGTTTATGTGCGATATAGTTCAGTCTGAAGACTCGTTACCGTGATGAGTTTTGGCAACTGGTAATAAACACTGACGAAACGGGGATTCCTTATTTCAATCCTGAGACCAAAAGTCAATCCAAAGAATGGCGAAAACTGGCAGAAGGCGCGTGCAGTTCCGTCTGTTCTGTATTCTAGATTTGCGAAGGGATTATTTTTATGGATTATCTGCCGAAAGGAACCACAATTAACGCAGAATATTATTCGAATTTATTATCCGAACCACTGTGGCAGGCACTTATCAGAAAACGGCATGGAAAGTTGCATAAGCGTCCGTTATTGGACAGGAAATGCAAGACCCCATACCGCAAGAAAGACAAAGAATGTTTTTGAACAATTTACCATGAGCATTGCTTCCGCATCCACCTTACTCACCAGATCTCGCAGTGATTTATGGGGTGTTCGATTTGAGTGTTTAAATGACGTAAAACCTCTCATACATAGGTGGACTCCAGAGACACCGAAGAAGTTCTTTGAGTACGGCTTAAAAAAATTAGTTTATCGTTAGGATAGATGTATTCCGCTAAATGGAGATTATGTATAAAAAATATTAAAATTATAAATGTATTGTAATATTGGTGAAAATTGATAAAATAAAAAAATTACAGCTAAATTCCCAGAACTTTGGAAACATCCCCCGTAGTTAAATAAAATTCAACCCGTTTCTTGTTTTTTTGTAGTAAGATATTGACTTTCGTATTCGGCCATCGACCTCTAATCAACACCTTGATCACAGCTCCTACAAAATTTCATCAACCCGTTAGGGGTTGACATCCACCCAACTGGAAATCGCTGGTCCACAATAGTAAAGGATAAACAAAAAGGATTAAAGTTGTTTGTGAACGAAATTACCAAAAATACATTTGTTTGTAATATATTGTGCTAAAATACTTCAAGTAAAAATAAGTGTTTATCGTGAACAGTTGCTTACAGTAACAGTGAAGTATTTTTTTCAACACATTTTGTTTCATTGTAATAAAGGTAAGAAAAAAGTTAGGGTAGAGAATCGAAATTGGTGTTGTGTGTGCAATATAGTGAACTGTATGAATTAATGTATAAAACGCAAATATTTGTAGAAAGTAACTTCTGTAAGACTAACCATAAGTCGACCACGTGCTACAAATCTTATAAAATGTAGTGATCGCTAGGAGATCCAGAACGGAACTGTATGAAACTTGCGCGATAAGGCCACATATGTTTTTTCTTTGTAAGAAAAACACATTTATCTTTTCTCAGCCTTAAAATCTGAAAATCGTCGCTATTTTAGAAGCTCCTAAACGTGGGGTCTTCGCGAAACGGAAAGCGGCGTTTTGCAAGTCTGCTAGGTTTCAGTCCCATCGGTGATTGACAACATGGAAGTATTTCTTGTAAGACTGCCATGTAAATTCATGACCTTTCAACAGTTTTCGAGACATGTCGTATTCTACTCACGAGAAAACAAAATATTTATTTATGAATCTGGAATTTTTACCCTGATATGCGACAGAAACGACCCGTGAACATTGAAACTGTTCGTTCTTAAGTAAAATTTGTATATTATTTGTAGATTGCTAAATACGTGGATGTCGCAACTCACACTTATATTCGCAATTTACACATATGAGCAAATATTTACCATCGCCAATTTTTAACCTGCCAATGGTTAAATAAAACAATCTGTGATCTGTGTGCCATGTTCTGTGATCTATGTTAAGGTGGATTAAAACGCATTTTGTTAGTCTGTCAGAATTGTTTTTATTCTATTCCACCGACCGGTTTTTCTTGATTTTATCGATGTAACTAAATTTAATGAACGGAATAAAGTTTTCAAGACACCGATAGGATTCGAACTTACGACTTCTGTTTACCGTTTCGATGACCTCAGTTTTTACGTAATAAAGAGTGAGGAGGGCTGACGAAACGCTCTTCGAACCCCTCAAGCACGCACACTATACTGTAACATACTTCATACCACACTTCTACCTTAGCTGATAAAAAACTGATATTTACGGGTTGGGTAACAACGTCATGTGTGTGGGAACAAATACAACGCAATTACATCCATTTTCAGTCTTCTGTATCTGTATGTACATCTACTAAGTTCACATATGATAATGTCTATATTTTGTTACAGCAAATGTTTCTTTGCATGAAACATTAGCTTAGTCAGCGCTGGCATCGGAGGGTGACACAGAAGGTTATTAAGTAAACAAAACGCGTAAATTTAACTCGCCGCTTCCCAATTAGGTCCCAGCAACAAAAAAGGAAACATAAAGTCGTCGCCGATGGTGGTACATGCTGGGTGGTGGATGAGGGCGAAGACGGTCTGAATTTTACGAGAACTTCGAGGACAATAAAATGGATATATACCACCCTCTCTTTTGCCTCTCTTAGAGTTACGCTATAGTGTTTTGCGGTATTTCCTACTTGCACCGCACCGTAGGGGAGTAAAATAAATTCGTTTCTAGTCGTTGCCACTATAGGTGACACTACGAGCCTTCCGCGTTTGTTTTACTACCAGTCCGTGTTGTGTTAGGTTAGGTGAACTGCCCACAAACTAGAAGTTTTTCTTTTCTCTAACTTTTCCAACGCCGATGATAAAATTTGGAATCGAATAACGTTTTATGCCAGACAACACGACGTTGTCTGGCATTTACTTGAAATTCAGTTCTAGAATTACACCAACATATAACCAACAACATAATAGATGTTAATTTTGATTTTTTTAATGTCTGTAACAATTCATGCAACTGAAAAAGCATGCAGCCCAAATAAAGCTGCTATACTTTTTGTACTTCTTAAAGATTAAATAGTACACACCTTTTCCATTTCAACTAGCACAAAAACGACCTTCTTGAATTTTGTGGTTTCCAAGTACATAATCCCCTTTTAATTTATTGTCGAAGGCGATAACGACTCGAAACTAACTGTATGTGTGTTAATGAGCTAGTAAATTAATTTTTCCGGGTTTCCTACAGTTCGCAAGAAGTTTGGCATTAGTGTTAAGGCGTTCAAGGTCACAGAATCGACTATTTTAGGTGCTGAAGTATTAATAATAACTATAAGAAATACTGGTCCTAATATGGATCTTTGCGGTACATGTGATGCAACACTCGCAAAACCAGGAACGTAGTTTGTTACAAAGCCTCCGGCACCAACACTCCTTAGACCACACATAAATATCGGCAACCTCTGCACCACACAGGTTTAATTCATTATATAATAATTAATTAAACCTGTGTGGTGCGGAGGTTGCTGATACTTGCGTGTTGTTTTCCATACTACGCCACAGTCCTTGTTGCCATTATTACTCAGACCGTATGATATTTCCGCTGCCTCACATTTTACGATAAATTCTTAATTTTTGAAGAGAAAGAAGAGAAGTGAAGTGAAGTACAAGATATATTTTAATGAAGTTGATTAATTTTGCTTTCGATCCTTGATAATTATTGACTATTAAATTAACAATAACAAGCATGGCCGGTGTCTAGAAGCATAACAAATGCATTTGCGCCGTATCGGTAAGAAGAAAAAACATTGTCTTTTTTCCGAAAATTGAAGAAATATTGGACATTATATTGAAGCAGATCTATCAACGTGCAATACATTTTTGTCTGCATTTTCAATTTCAGCGCCACTAATATAGCACAGTCGTGTGTACTAAAATCATTTCTAGGGCAACGATTGTACAAAGTGTTAATTAGGCAGACAAGATAAAACTGGATTTAATTCCGATAAAAAGAATGTCCTCACTGCTAAAATTAAGCTAATCTCCATGTCGGGTGCTCTTGGCCGTTTCATACCATAACCATGCCTATTTGCCCTGGCGAGTCCGCCCGTTTCTATTTCCATCGCCATATTACGCTGTTATTCTTTGTTCCAAAGACCTAGGAAAGTGATATGTGGCAATCTAGTATCAGATTCAACGTTAATGGTCGGTTTAATGCCAATAATACTTGCTTGCTGTCAAAAACTAGGTTGATGTCCATGCCGCGATTTTAAGGCCTATGAAGCAACTGCACTGCACGGTCAGCAGATTTCCGCCGGGAAAACGGTGATTCTTTTGGATGGAGCTACCCAGAAAATACTCAGAGACAAAAGCTGGCCTTATTGCTGTTAGTACATCGAAGATTTGTAGAATTAGTCGGAGACAAGAAAGGATGAAATAGTATCTACCGCGACTTGTGGGATCGGCGATTTGCTGCAGGCGAATTTGCGGTGTATTTCAGCAGGTCTTGTGGCTTCTTGCCATTACTAAGCAGCCGGATCATGGTAGCCAATGCCACGCCTTCTAGAACTGATCTCAATTGCGTCCGTTGATGTGGATTCTAATGCGCCATCGATATATGAGCAAGCGGCCCTTTGTATCTACACTAGTTTTTAGTGGTGACCGCGTTTTCTGTACTAAAGCAGCAAGAGATGACGCCGTACGCTAGCATTGGTCTAATGGCTGAAATGCCAATCCACATCATTACTCTGGGAGAAAGACTTCAGTTACTTCCCAGCATTTTGCAGCGCTGTTCAAACGCAATACTGAAATTCAACAGTGCTAATGAATTTACTTGATCCACTGAAGAAAAGTCACCACCAAGCCCGTATCAATTTAAAATATAACATTATACTATACAATTTTAATTGTAAAAGTGATAATATTCTTTGTTTTACTAAACTTAATATGTGTATTGATAAGTGTGGCAATTTTGAACCGTGCAATGGTTATATGCCAGGAGAAAGGCAATATGTCAAATATGTCTCAAAACCGTTTGCGTACTATAAAGGGTAACCAGTGTGAAACCACAGACGATCCACCCCCAACTACCCTTTAAATCCCAGCTATCTCAGTGAAGAAAAATAACAACCGAATCCAGTTATATTTGATTGGATGTTTTGAAGTAAATAAAAAAAAGGAGTAAAACATAGCAATTTATATATTTCCATTAACTATCAAATCAAATGTTTAAAGTGGGTGCGATTGTTTTCCATGCAATGGTATAACCTATTTTGGAATGTTTGGTGAACTTTGGCAAACGTTGTAATGTTAATCGCTCGGTATTCTCCTGTAACTCTTTGACGCAGCTGCTTAAGTGTATTTGGCTGAATTTTATACACGATTAAATGTTCCTGTATCAGATTTTGTGATTTTACGTTACTCAATATGGCGCCTTCGCTCAATCCATGTTTAATATTTGATTACCGTGTGTGTGTCTCTGAATTTCCAGTTCGTGAGTTTTTAGAGGTTGTATGGTAGTAAGTACATCACTCCAGTTGCAATAGTTTTTCATATTCACATGGCCATTTAAATAAAAGGTGCATTTGTCATTGAAACAAATTAGTGACAAGTTGAGGCTCACCCATAATTCGTTCAGTTCGTTAAGTTCCGATATTTCCCTAACTGATACACGCGATAATCTAGTTTCTGAGACTCCTCGAGGTATCGATAACGCTGGATTGATTACAAATTGTCCAAGAACTGCAACTTGGCGTGCTCCATCAATAATGTGGCTCGTTTTTTTTGTTGGCAACAGACTCAGTTTCCTCAAATTTAGCAACCAACTGTCGGATATAGTCATGATCTACGTTTCTGTCGGGATGCTTCTCGTTAAAGGACTGTTCTGAACACCATAAATGAAGATCATCTACACACGTTCAGCTGTAGCACAAACCATTGCGAATTAGAAAATTTTATGATTTTTAAAGGATCGCGATCTACAACGATGTACCTTTTCCCGTCCATAACGTACTAATAACCAATCCTATAGTTGAGTGTAGGCTTTCACGACCGTAATCCATAGCAGAAATGTCTTTCGGGTGATGTCGTGTAGTTAATATTTTACTTGACGTTTCGCTGACCATCCTGTCAGCTTCTTCAGAAGATTTCTAAAGACTGCAAAGAAAAACCAATCTTACCTTTAAAAAAGCACGCAACGCTTTACTCTTTTATTTTATTTACTCTAATAACATTCATCCGAATGTAAGAAAATTCGGTACCAGTGGAAAGTACTTGTTAAGCGCTTTTCAATGACGTATCACAAGCAGAAGATTGTTATTTAATTTTTGTTAATTGCGGTGGCTAGGTCTTGGATACTAGGTGGGGATGAGTCAGCTGTGATCTCACATTGTTTCTCTCTACATAATACAGAAATGGTTTTGAGACATTTTTGATATCTTGTCTTGTTCCTAGCATATAACCCATTGCAATCTTGGAATTTAAACGAATTTTCGTCTATTGCACTGTGGTACGGTTTCCATATATATGTTCTGTAACGTTCCAATTTATAACATCGAAAGCAATCATTAGCGGCACGTATAATGCGTTCGGAGAACTACTGTATCAATTCGATCGACAACAAAATCCCTTTGGCTTCTTCGGTGTCTTCAGTCCTATCATATCCACTATCTAGGTAGTAGGGATGCTAGGAACTAATGTCATCTTACTACCACGACGATCTTGGTAGAACGGATAAATAACTTGTCTTCTGTCTAATTTCCTTATATACTAAATCTTCCGTTTAAATGTTACATTTTCCTACGAATAAATTTGTATGTTCGTATATTTGCCCAGATATCGTATATTACATATTCTTTTTAAAGAAGTTATTGTGCCCGTTAGTACAGTTTAATATTCGGAGGTTGTTAATAACGTCGAAGGTCATAGTCAGTCTTTTAATTGAGGACCTTCATGTCAGTTGGTCTTCAAAAATGAATCTATTTTTAGAGCAGGGAAAGTTAATCGAATTTAAATATCAAATTGAAATTACAAATGCATATGCTAATTGTCAACGGGAAAATAATCGCTATCGCGAACAATGAACTCAAGGGACGCTTATAATTTTCTCAGTTCTAGTAAAATAGTCGTTGTATCTACTTGTATTTGTGTAAGTGTTCTTTTCAAGAATGTAGTGATGAAATTCCACGTTAATTATCAAGTTTGCAAAATTCAAATGTGTATGTGTATGAAAAATATAAACATAGTGGTTACATTTGAAACATCACATTTTATAACATTGCGGTACATATACATATTCCTCAGAAAAAGATATCCCGCAGTAGTTCACTAAATGCAGTTACAATTTTGTTAACAGTAACCGTAACGGTGAACGAATCAGTGCGTTCATTTAGAAGTTACTTACCATAAGCGTAATCTAATATGCATATCCACATCTCTGGAACTATTCTCACGATAATTGAAACATCCTAAAATGTACACAGACGGATCTAACAAACGATGAAACAAGCGACGGTCGTTGTTTGAATACTGAAGAAGCGGCCGAGAGAGGGACTCGGTACAAGGAAATTATGCCATGACAAACAGTGGCCACAATAAAATATAAAACGATTTGACCACACATGCTGTGAGCGCAAGATGTCTCCGGCATCTCTGCCTGCACTCTGCATCCAATGCATGTATGTAAATACGTATATACGTAGAAATTTAGGTTTATTATGTTTACTATTTCGATGTTGAAGCTGCATCCTGCGACCACAGATTTATGAAATCTGCATTTGCAAGGATCGCGTACCGCACGGACCACTCGTAAATTTGTAAACGCGGGAAAGCTGCGCGCGTGTATGCTGAATGTTTAATTAGGCGTGCCTTGAATAATTCCCGCGATCGTGTTTCGTATTGTTGCCATGTTTCATATCTGCATCTTTTACGAAGAGCAACGCTCCACTTTGACGAAAATCTGCATTCTACATTGTTGTTTCCGTGTACATTTTTTTCTTTATTCGTTTAAAGTTCATCTTTTTGCTTTGGACATGTAGACATCTGTTGGTGTCGTGAAAGCATTTACTTTACGAGCTTTAGAATTTTCTCTCTCTGCACAAGCTAATTGCCACCTACGTATGTGCAGTATTGAATTTCTTCGCTGAGCAATTTAGAGAAAGAGTTTTGAAAGAAGAATATTCAAACAACCTTTTTAGCGTTTCAGCAGGAACTTGAATTTCGAATCGCACGCCATATTCGTCTCTTAATTGTTGAATCAGCCTTATTTGGTAATCCGTTAGTGAATGTATTGACATTTACGAAAATGACACCTTACACTTTAGAAGAACGTTTGTCAATAGTGAAATCCCATTACAAATATGGGGAAAATGTTAGTGACGATTCGTAAGTTACGTGATCATTTTGGCCTTCAAAATATGGGCTAAATACCTCCATCTGGCGTCGTGTAATACCACCGCAACACTCTTTATTTATTTTAAATGTAAAACTTTGATGGTAAAACTTGGAAGGAGTTGTCATGAAAGATTCAAATTTTCTATGTTAAGATTACAAAAAAGACTGGGGAAGGAACGGTACGATAAAATTGAAAATCCAGGATCGTTCTTAGTGCTAGTTGAGGAGAAACAGAAAGAGGGACAAACATTCTTAAACCAATTTCAAGTTCTCAACTTGGAAAGATCTTGTAACATGAAAAAGATAAAATAACTATAAATAAATAACCTTAATAAAATAACTAAAATTAGAAACGTGTTTACAATTCGATGTCTCTGGTGGTTTGACAAATTGATTAATAACGATTAGCAGGTTGATAGCGCTTTTTCAAGAACCACCAACTTTAAACTCTTTCTTCTAAGAAAGTCATCATCATTCAGAGAGAAATTCAAGTAATTTTACCTATCACGAAACGACAAAATATTGAAGATAAGTAGTTATCTATCGCCTTAATCCAAAACTTTATGCTTAAAATTATTATATATAGCAAGTGCTATGCTTTTGTATAAATTCAAGGAAAGAAAGCAATTTGGTCCAATTTTAAGGAGATTCGTTTAGTAAATTTATTATAAGTCGTATGTATGTCTATATCGGAATGCTTCTTACGTAGACGTAATATAATATACGATGTATTATACATTGTACTTACATATTTAAATGAAAATATTGCCATACAACCGATTACGTATACACACTTGCGTACCAAGTATAAAATGCATTTCATTGTTACGTTACAACGTTATCCCAGGGATTATTGCAGGCACTAAAGCGAAGTCTTATAGCCGCTATATTTGAAGACGCTACAATGGAATGTAATTGTGCATGAAATCTCCGCCGTAACAGCTAGCTAACGCTAACTGCTGCCTTGGACAAGCCCTTAAAGAGCTATCAACGCTACCTAATTTTCAGTACGCAGATAAGAAACGAAGATAACATAAAAATTAAAGCGGCCATTAAATTCCGTTCCCTTTGTGCAGATAATGCCCTAGTAAAAATTCTAATTCGAAAATGTCCCTACTCCCAACTGAGCTCCTAATAAAACGTTTTTGCTTTTGTTATAGACGAGTGCACAACATTAATATATTTGTGCATTTCTAGTTTTCGGCGATTTTGAAAATTGTGTATGTGAGATTATAAGATAAAGAATAAACAAAAATGTGTGTTAAATTACAAAAGTAAAAATTAGAGAGATTCTCTTAATTGCTATTAATTGCACTTTTTGTGATAGATGCTATAAGTACGTTACACACCTTTTTTTTCAGGAGAGTAATGTTGATACAGCATTCGATAATTTATATTAGGGTAATCATTATTTGCCATGGATAACTTTTTTCTAAATATTTCTTACAACAATCCTAGAATTTTTCAATTTGTACAAAGATAAGTAGTATTTCGCCTGTACACATTGGTACTATCCATGCTGTTTTGCTGCTTATTTTTAGAATATAATTTTGGTTTTATATCAGAATATGTACTTGAGATTAGTGATTAACTCACTATGTTCAAAACTTAAACAACGTGCCACTTTTGGAAGACAGCACTTCTGGAAGACTCCTGTCGTAAAAAATAAAAAAGGCAAGTGATGCAAGGCGAAGTTACTTACTGTACTTTCACTTTAATCCAAAATAAATATTGGTTTGCGAAGCCAAAGTTATTAATAAAATTACAAGCTATTATAGTAAATAAAATAAGTTTGTGGAATTTGATACTTCTTCCTATTCTTGTTTCCATTATGGGACTTGGGATTATTAACCAAACTGAACTACTTAGCATTCCTCTTCTCCTTTAATTAATGACAATATACGAATCGGTGATCTGGTGGGAAGAGACCCTGCGCTTGACTGAGTAGAGGTAGCTGCTGTGCCTTTAGGTGCCACTAGTATCAAATTTCCTTCTGGGTCCTGTACAATCCTGAGTCGCTGTTTGCATGTTGGGGAAGAATTAATTGTACTTCAATCTTTATGGCGTGGGGGTGACAACAAAGCCATGGAACACTTCGCACACTCAGTTTACACATTAAACGCTGCTGAGGTTATGACAAGTTTTAAGAAGTTTGTGCATCTTGTTGGACCGTCACCACACTTTAAAAAATCCATCTTTACGAACATGCAAAGATTTCAGTGCAATAATGTTCGAATTTCTCCCCTTGTTGTCCCTCCAGTTGTTTGGAATTCTTTAGCCTGGTATAACGATTTGTAAAACACTTTACTTGAAGATTTACAGCTAACATTTTTTAAATTGAAAATACTTATAGCCCAATTCGCAAACATTATGCAATTCTCTGATTTTCTTTGCAGTTGCGATTAATGTAAAATACTGCGCAGTGACGAAACTGGACCCGACTAAGAATTTATAAACTGTATTTTTGAATCACGAGTATGTACACTGCCGTACTAAGCTGAAAAGTCCGAAAAAAAATTAAGTTTTCAGATTATTGACAAATTAATATATTTTTAAATGCCACCGTTTAGATTTTATTCAAATGAACTAATATTTTAGATGAAGTTTTGTTTACTGGATAACGTTTTTATTCTAATTTTAACCTAGTTACAAGACTTAAGAGAAATTTGATTTTTGTAAGTTGCGACGCTTGTTTCGCAATATTAAAGAAAAAGGCTGCAGATAACAGATACAGATAGCAACGCGCAGTTTTTTGTTATTCATTAGACAATGTGAAAGATAGTAAGTATTAATGAAACCACATATTTATTCAGAGTCCTAATTCATGCCAAAATTTGAGCCGGATTTTCGGAATTATTGGGGCAAACTTACACATGAAGGTGTCTCTTCTAGTTAGCTACTCGATGGTTGCTCTATCTAGCGTTTGGCAGGATGGGCATTCCAATCTTGATGATCTTGTTGTTAGAAAATTAAAATTCTTGAATCCCTCATCTTGCTCAAAATTAATTTAATATTGAATATTGTGTCTATTTTCGATACATCGGAATGGTCAGATTTTTTAAATAAAATCTTTATTTTTTGGATTCAAATCCGGACGAAAAATCTTCACAATCAAAAAACCGCGTCAAATTCACCATGAAATTCCAACTGTTTTCGGATTTTTGCAGTTTCACCGTTATTAGGTGAAAGGAAATATTTACCGCCAACAGTTGTTTATTTCAAAAAGAGATATATTTTCCAGTGTAATTTTCCAAAAATATATGTTTTTTTCATCTTTAATATATGTCTGTCAAGCAGCGTATGTGTTGTTAATTTGTAGTAATTAGAGAGAGAACATAATTTCTAGTGGCCCTGCTTACGTGATTGACGTTATTTGAGAGACATATTAGAAATAAAAATTTACAAAATATATATTTTTGGAAATACGTTGCTTTTGTTCGCGATAAATATTTACTTTTACTTTAAATATTTTAGCACAGTGCATCATTACGAACAAATGTAAGTTATATCCGCTGATAAGTAATAACTGCAAACGATTCGCGCCTTGCATTCATTCTGCATTAATGATATACGCCTTGCATTATTTCTGCAAACAATAGAAGCGTCTTGCAAAAGTAAAGTAAGCATTGTTTACACCTATATAAGGGAACAGAAATAATGTTAGTAGCAGTATTAACTTAGTGTTGTAAGTTAGTGTTAGTTTAACGTAAACTCTGTTAGTTTTACTCAAGTATATTCTGTAGCTTGCTGTCTGTTCGAACCTCAAATAAATTTTTTTGACGAACGATTAAATTCCGTCCGTTAACTTGTATTTCTTGATGATGTTGCGCACAGATTTACCCTATTTTCTATTTATGTAAGACGCTAGAAGAGTTAAATGGATTTATTTCAGAACATATACCTACTATTTTCGTTTTTAAAATTAAATACATAATAAACAAGCTTACTAAAACTGTTTGGATTTATTGTATGGTGTACAAGTTACTTAATTTCATTCGTGGTAGTTAGTGATGAGTACGCAGCGATCTAAATTGCTCTTCTTCGTTCAACTTCCACTCTGATGCCAAAAAATCTCATCTGCAGTCATTTGATAGATCAATAGAAGGCGAATTAGAGATATATAATTTTACTCTTTTTTGCTCGCAATAACAATGTAAATATGTTACAAAAATTCGAAAATCGTCAAAATTTTATAGAAGGTTTTCACCCCCTAACTGTGAGACTCCATTGAAATGGAAAGCGGCGTTTTATAATACTCGATGGACTCTGTAAATGTACCAAATTTCAATTACTTCAGTGATTATGACCTTGAAATCCTCCCTTGTTAGTTGTTGCTCTTTTTTCTAATGATTTAAGGTGCTGTAGGATGCAGATCCGATCTTGCAAATCCTCAATTTCCTTCTGATTTACCCCATATAAAACATTTAACTAAATTAGTTTTTAGTTCAAACTAAATACACTCAATTTTGAAGTATAGCAGAAATCGGAAGCATTCCATCTAGGGCTCTTTGCCTGCAGGCCATACACTCCAATAATACAGTTGTCGGCGACTTTTTGCGTGTCTTCTTTCTCAATATGGGACAAGTTCGTTTTTTTGAGCTGTATTCCGTACTTTTCTTTAGATGTTGCTTTCTCCTCTTCTGTGACGTTTATAAATGATACACAATCTTCGCATCGATCTTTCTTGAGCGTAAAGAAGGAGAGGATGTGGCAGTAATTTGAGTAGTAAATTGCTTTCTTCTTTTTAAGATCGTTCCAATAAGTCGATCCTAAATGTCCAGAGTAGACTTAAGAAATAATGTCCATACTCTGAGTGTTTTATCTTAAATTGAGAAATAGATAGAATTATGTGTGCTTCAGCTGCTACCATCACGGGTGTATCTGTAATCGGGATTTCCATTTTCCGTACTGCTCAAATTAAGGCCTCGCTGTCGTAACAGGTCACCCAAATTTCTGTAATCTGAAAATATATTTTGTGTCGTCTTCTTTGTTGACGCACGTTTGAGCTTATATTATAGAGCACGTAGTGGTTTAACTCATCTAGCTTCAAGTACTTTTTCGCCCTACGCTCTTTTCTACGGTTCTGGTGTAGCTTCTTGTTTCTTCTATGTTTTCTCTCTTGCATATTTTCAATGTGCCCTTTACACTATCATCTAAGGAAAATGAGTCGCCCGATTCCTGGTTAATTCTTCGGAATTGGAAACGTGGATAGTAGAAAAATTATTTAAAAGTAGAGCGATATATTAAATGTTCAGGTTCTGTTTCGTTAATATGATACATGGCAAAATCGGTACGTACAAGGTTTAATATCGGAATCATTTTAGAAATCGGGTTTCCTGGTTCCTCTAAAAGATTTTCGTAATTTTTCAGCGGTATTCTCTTGTAGTATACATTTTCAGGTGCGTAAGTTGCCTTGTGTTGCCAGTTTTATCAACGACTTGATATATTCGGACATCATGCTTCTTTCAAGTTACCTGAGTCTAAAACGAAATATAGCGATGTTACCATCTTAACATTCTTTTATCGCAACAACGGACATCAACAAATCGTTCTGTTTTAAGTTAAGTTTTAAGTTAAATCTAGAATATTTTAAAAATCGAAGGAACCGTGACGTGAAGTGAGTTTCTCAGTATATCCTTTTCGTGTATCTTCAATCTTTTTTTCTGGTGTAGTTAGGTTTTTAAGTACTTATTATAAATAATTAATTATATTGCCCTGGTTGATGGCCTAGATGCTAACGTCAATGAAACAAATTTGAAAAATACCTACAAACACCTTCCAAATTAATAAGGAAATATTACATCATGTTACTGCTACCGAACACGGTTGTTCGGTTAAAGGTACAATTTATTACACATCTTAAAAAACGAATTAAAAACAAATTAAACGAAATAGGATCTTTTTCAATAACCTAGGCCGATGGTGCCCCCAATACGACAATTAAATCTGCGTTTTCCTGTACACGGGAGTCATTAGACAGCACAATAAGCTGGCGCGATTTTAAAACTTAATTCAATCAATCGATCGGCTGACGTAACGCTTAACAACCGTTTTGCTTTGTTAGATTACAAACCAATTGGCGTCCATCGATCTTCTTGTTCAGTGCTATTCCTTTGCCATTAAAATTCAATTATCGCCTAATTTACCTACCAGTAGAGATAAAGTATTGCCTCAATTATGTAAATCAATCGATTTTTAATGACTTCTTGTTTTGACTTTTCATGCGACATATTGGAATACGCCACCGTTGGTATCAGACCTACTAATGCAATTGGAATCGATAAACTATTATTCTCCATCTAGTGTATGTAAATTTAGGCGCAAGATAATTCGTTGAAAATTAATTCATTCCTTTACGGAAATTCCTATTTCAATATCGCCCTTTTAACTGTTTAAATTTAGTTTTTCACGTCAGTGGTGTGCTTAAATCGCAAGAAGCGCATAATGGAGTACAATGCGCTGTTATAATAGAATAACCTTGCTGCTTACCATAAGAGTAGGTAAAGTCATAAATTTAATCCCAACAAAAAATCAGACAAAGGAATTAATTTCCTTTCGATGCTTACTGATGGGTTATGTTAGACAGGCGGCTCCCAAATTTAAGAACAATTTAAAAAATACATACACTTTAACGAAAAGCAAGTAGCGCACAGTGGTGATGTTTGCAAAACTATTGTAGCTGTTGAATATTGTGGTAAGGATCAAATACGCAGACGCAGTACAAGTAACAAGTGTGAACATTCCTGAATGTGTTGCAGATTTTGTGTTTCAGATATTCTCATTAATCTCTAGTTGTATTGAAGCATTACAGTTATTAAAGCTTGAAATTATTAAGAAGTGCTTTGTTGCATTTAATCAAGTAATCAAGACATTTTCTTTTTATTTTTATAAGACAACACTGGCATTTTGGATTTTTCAATTACCACCAGATATGGTTTATAACTACCTGAAGCACTGCAGCATTTCGTCGAGCGCACACAGCGTATCGTAACCTCTTGAAATTGTAAAATTGGGTCTCAAGTATGGATTGTAGGAAACTAAAAAAGAAGCAGCATATCATATATGTCATAGAGTATCTTCTAAAAATGTTTTGCGTATATGTATGTTGTTCGACAACTAACTTCGGAGATTGAGGAGGATTGGCATTAGCGAAAATTTGATGTCCCTTCAGGGATCCTATTCGACAGGAAGTACCTTTTCGGTTAGTGATCCATCTAGATGGTCAATCTTAGCCAAAGTGCCACGCGGTTCTCTGTTGACACCCGAACTTTTTGTCCTATGCACCAGCGATGTTCTCCATACCCCATAAGTGCATCTCTTCATGTAGGCTGATGATACAACGATTTATACATTATCCAAGAGTGAAGGACTTACGGTTCATTCAGAAAAAATTTGCTGGAGTGGAGACTCGCGGCCAGTGTCGAAAACGTATACGGGTTTCTTGAAGGAATTGAGATTGAGGATGTAAAGATCTTCGGTTAAGTATCTGAGCGTCCTTACCGATCAGCGCCTGATGTGAAGATTCCACGTTGACCATATCAAGGAGAAATTTGACCCAGACAGAAACGCACTAATGGTTCTTTTCGTTGGAGATTTCTTGACAGGTTGTGTTCTAGGTCCGTACATACATACAATCATAAATTGGAGGTACTATAGAGTAAGACACTTAAGTTTATTGCCGGTTCTTCTTTGTTTGTCAGAAATGTGTAGCTGCCTGAGGTTCGCCAAATTATTTTATTGTCCTTTTATTATACTTCTGGTATGTATCGTGGAAGAACCCTAGAATTTTCCTCCATTCCGGAGCAGGGTGGTATGAGCTCGGGACGGCAGTTCTTCGTAACCAGTGATTTGCAATTTAGTGAACATCATTAGGATGATAAACATCGAGAAACTCATCAGAGCGATTTAATCTGTCACTTTGTGGCAAGAGACCAAAGGCACTAGCTCTGGTAAAAGGAGTGAACCGTTAATAAATAGCAATGGAATGTCCTGTACATTATTACATTATTAGTTTGCTTTCTAGAAGTAAAGCATTATAATACGGGTTTCACATATTTATTTCATGATTTACTTATAATTTTGTCATTAATTATCTGCGTGAGGATCTCTATT
>LR737384.1:20376411-20433377 GCA_902655005.2 Marronus borbonicus
TAGACGTGACATCACAATGCCATGGAAATATAAGGGCTGTTCGGTATTGATCGCCAACCTTTGTCAAACTCAAACGCCAGAAACTGTATATACCGTATAGGAAATTTATACTTCTAACATTTTTCTATAATGATGTTCTCTTGCGAGTTGATACAGACGTTGTGCTAGACTGCTAGTTATGGCTGCAAAGTCATTTAAGTAGTGTTATCATTGAAGCTCCGATAATACGGGTTCTCACTTAGGAAAACTCAGTTAATATGAATCATAGTAACTGCATCCATTCTCGAATAGTCACGAAATCTGGTGTAATAATAATGAAACACCAACAGTACGTGTATGCAGAGGCATATCGTGAAGATCGACCGCCCGCGTTCAAAATAAAATTTGCTGCCCCTTGTTCTATTTTCTGATTTTGCAATGGTCGCGTAGAGAAAGCATCAATATTAATCATAATAATGATACATAATGCTAGTAAGAAGATTGTTACGGGAAATATAAAAGAAATCGGAACATACCTTGGAATGACACTCGTCTTACTATTTCTTTTTTTTGTCGTAGTGTCGTAAATAATAATAATAACATCTATACAATAACTAAAAAAATCTACAGAATACATCATAAGAAAAGTTATAAAATTTGTTGAGTAAATGGCAACATATTAAGATTTTAAATGAAAAAGTCATCGATGAATAAAATTCGTGGGGAGACGGTGGACGGTGCCACGTTAACCGGCAACACATACAACGAGTATATTCAAGAAAATTGTAATTTTTGTAAAAAAACATCAAATAAGGGAGTAAATCGATCACATGATTCTCACCGAATTCTGTTCGGTTTTGAAATTGGGTTCAAAGCAATTGATTTTATATGACTTTTTTAAGCGGATTATGTTTGCTATGGTATAAGCTGTGCTCATATTTTCCCACACAACGCCTTAAAAAAATGTCAAAGTTGCGAAACATTTTATTTTAAACCATTTTATAAGCAAACACCCTAGGATCGCATAATAAATATTGTGTGTATTAAAATAGCAGATATCGTACCCATTCTAAATTATACTTTTTTTTATAAACGCCACAGTGTTTAGCAGTTGATTGTCAGCAGGGTTTGATATGATGCAGCACAGAGAAAGCTACATGCGATAGAGAGCGAAAAGTCGATATATTGAAACCTTTCAGAGAAGAAAAATCCATGACTGTTCAAAGAATAAATGTTCCTTTTGTTTTTATTAATGAGTTTTAACACAAAATTTTGCCACGAATTCAGCTTCAATTTTCGTATGTGAAATTTTTATTTATTTCTAATCGACTTCTTCCTTACCTGTTCTAACGTAACAATTATGTATTATAATATACAGGATCAATTTCACCGCAAACTCGGAATGAAATCGAGCACCTTAACAAAAAATTTAAAAAGGCTCACCTACGGCCTTGATACAGTTATCAATCGATAGTCTAAACATGAACGAAGTTGTATTTTTAATCGCATTGGAATATAATAATCAGTTTTCTAATTATAAAAGTCGTAATGTTTGGATCAACTCCACCTCGATTGATGGTAGCCTTTGCTCCTAGGGTTCGGCAGAATACATTTTGAGATCTACTACTTGGGACTAACGCCGTAATAACGGTTGATAGTGCGAATAATTGCGATCACGAAACAAGCTAATAACTTCTTTGCAAGTTACTTTACCTATTTTACAGTGAACATATGTCTTAAATTTAATTTCATCATATTACAAAAAATCTTGCGTTATAGGAGTCTAAAGTTATTTTTTAACTCCAATATTTCCTTCCTCGTCTTTGTTCTTTCTCGCACGCCGGAACGATTGTGATAATTACTTTGCCTGTCATGCTAAGAGTTACTAAAAGATTAATTTGGTGACTAGTAGAGCACGGTCTGAAGTAAATGGGACGCAATACCCGAAGCAATTCGAGAAGAGTCTGGAAGAAGAAGAGAGAAGAGTCTGGACCTTTCCAGACTCTTCTTTATAAATAATAAAATATCACTCATTTGGTTGTTGTCGACTACAGGTAGTGTGAAGTATGAAATACAAAGCAATCGACTACAAGAAGTATGAAGTACAAAGCATGTTATGTATCATTTATGTTCTTTTGGGAGTGGTCATTATTTACTTATGTTGATTTTTACTTAGTTATTACACCTGTATAATTTTTGATTCGTTTATTCACCTCAGTGTCTTCTGTCAGTCTGTTGTTCATAGACTTGCCCGGCGTAATTTTACAAAGTAAGTGAAGAATGGTTGAATGATAATTTATAGATTCCTCCTAGAGGTTACACAAAAAGAGAATCATGCAAAAAATTGCTCAACTTAATAAAATTGAGAATTGAATTAAAAAAACGTGTATCTGGAAAGAACAGATATTGAAAATATTTTAAAGACGACTTCATAAGACATATGACCTCTATATTGTTATGTTTTATAAGAATGTTGATTCATACTTAATTGACGAATTTAGCCTCAAGTTACATTGAATATTGCTTTTGGGAGATTTTAGATTAATGTAGATGTTCAAAAAGAAGAGAAAATGCGATACAAAATAAGTTATTGTCACATTTCACCACTACCGCTGTTGGCTGGACTTAAAAATACTTCATTACTCCCCCCCATTCCAAGCACAATAGTCTAGAAAAAGAGCTACTGCTCTAGAAGATGAGCTTACGATCACTAGAGAGACCTTTGCTTTGGACGGATAGACAAACTGAAATCGCTAGACCTGATATTAGCGTAGCGCTAGTTACAGGTAACCTCTATGTAGCGAGTTATAACACTACAATAAGTTTCATTCATTTTAGCCAATGGTCTATTTTCCCCCATACTACTGCAAGAAGATTCCTCAAATTATCAAAGCGGTAGTAGAATCTTTCCCTGAGTCTTGAGCTTTATATCAAAATATTTGAAGAAATACTGGAAATCCGAAACTTCGAAGCAAATTGCGCTTTTAATGCAGTCTAATACAGTCGCGACTCTTCTGCACTCTAAAGTTCCTGAATGTTTCGGTACGTATCGTGACTTATTATGGTTTACATTTAGATAAATTCTATAGTATCGATTCACTGGAAGTACTGATTTGTGATAAGATTCCTGGCATATTTTTTATATGTGCACATCCTAGAAAACCTACACTGAGGTGAAAGTAGACAGTTCCAAAGTTTAGCGAAAAATCGCGATTAATTACCCTATGTTGAAATGGTAAACATATTCAGTGGGAAAATAGTTCGAAAGGAGATGTGCGAAATAACATTTTAATAAAAACAAAGGAAGAAGAAAGAAATAGAAACGTTACTGTAGTAATGGTTGAAATCAATTGAGAGCAATAGATGCCAACGACCTTTATTGTAAATGAAGGTGAGGAAAATGCATCCAATTGTACGATAATCAACATTCTCATTAAGAGCATCTGTTAGAATTATTCTTTATCTCTTTTAGTTTTAGAAATAATTTTTGATTTGCCTGTTAAGCAATCGTTTAAGTGCAAGATGTTTTATTATATTTTAGTTAATAGTCTATTTCCGCATTGACATTACTTTTCAAATGCAGACGTGAGGAGTAGCAATTCTCCTAAACCTTTTGAGGTTGGTAGTAGAACAACTGAAGGTATATTGATGGTTTAACAGTGTTACAGAGCTTGTAATGCGCAATGGAATATCTTCTATAACATTATTTTTTAATTCGGTCTGAAATATGTAGCTATGAATTATCTTACACCCACAGCATCCTCAACTGCAAAGCTCTGATTGTGAGTGTACAATACCGTAAGGTGTATTAGTACAGCCAACAACGCAAAACCATGAAGATCTTCCAAAATATAATACTTACGCAACAGTCACAAACCATGTTCCTTCTTATCAATGATGAACCGGCGCATATGTGGACGACAGACCCCCGACTTCTCTGGAAGAGAGTTATATATCTTATATACTGTACAAGGAGCGCTCGAACAGAGACTAGCTCAGTACCGCTGTCTGTAGCTGCGGCCAAATGTTTATGTTATGGACATCAGTTCTAAGCGACAGCTTTATTTCGATTGGTAAGTAAGATATGTGCGAGTGCAAAGTTCTGAGGTTACTGTACGGGCGTCTGATAAATATGCTTACTTGCTTTCTATAGCGAAATGGTGTTGTTCAAAATTAGACTAAGACTGCTCAGCTATCACAACCGGTAAAACAGCAGTATCAGGACGTGGCAGCTAATAGGAACCCTCGGTCAGCTGTCGTATAATACAACACCCGACTTGGAAGAGGTGACATGCAGTGCAAAGCAAATACGAAAAACAGTCCCCAAATAATGCTGCACAGCCCTCAACGCATCGAGGTAGGTTTCCCTTCTAAACGAGTAAGAGAACTTCGTGTCATCGACGTAAATATGTGCACAACAATATTTTAGAGAATCAGTTAAGTATAAGTTGAATAAAGAAGTGGACCTAGAATTGGCCATGGACCACGTTAGATCTCAAAGCAAGCAGAGTTTGACCGATACTGATCTGTTGTTTAAGAGACTGCATAACAACTCAGATGCAGTGCGAGGAAGACCGCTAATAATTTACGTAGTGATGAGTGTGCTAGTTCTTTTATTGTGTGCTACGGAGTGCTTATAATGGAATTACGATATTGAATAACAGTGACGAGTTAGCAAAAATGCAAAGCTCAACAATTGAGCCGTCTTGCTAACTAGTACCGCAGCTCGGCTATAAACACTCGCTTAAGTTACCTCTATTTTTAATTAACTTTGTTAAAGACTTCCAATAAGTTTCTTTCGAATGGCTGAGCGTTACTTCACAATATTTCTTGTACGTATCAAGCGGAGCCATTTTGTATTGACGCGCATACAAAAAAGTTCGAAGAAAAAAATCCCAAGGGGTATCGGATTTGTTTTTCTCCTTTTTATTTGTCCCGGAAGCTCTCATTTAACCCCCCGAAATGACGATCCAAGTTATATTTTCCTTCATAAAATGACTGACAATCTAAACGTCGCGTTGCGTTGGCCTGACACGAGCGAATGTGCCTTTGACATCGACGACGCACGGCACCAGCATACGAATGAATGAATGAGTGACAGACGGAGAACAAGGTTCCACGGAAGATATAGGAGGGGAATCCTCCACTACTGTCGGTTAGACGACGCGTACGGAGTGGAGCGCCCCACCATGATTAATTTGACAAGATGTCGAGCCGACTTATCAAATATTAATTTCTCCGAATCACAAGGGTTTTGATACTGACAAGTTATCTGTTCTCGAAGGGGAGAACGCCCCCTAAGGTAAGCCCTACACGCGTGACGTTTTCGCTACGTGTGTATTGTATCAAACGCAGATTTGCCTATAACTTTTATACTATCTACAGCTTGTCTTCAGTCAATTTTACGCTATGACGTAATTTCATATGAATTTTTAAAAACTGTCGATATATCTTGCCGGCGTATATTTACATTAAATCAGAGAGAGATCGTTTCATCGTTCATGCAACGATATTTCTTATTCCTGTCATGACTCGCTCAAGCAATTACTCAAACGAGAATCATGTCTGTTTGTTGTAGGTGTTTGAAGAAAAACAACGTAAGAGCAAAAGCTCAGAGAGAAAATAGGTTGCTGAAAGTATATGAATAAGCAATCACAATTAAACTCATATAAATATAAATATATAAAATGCATGTCGTTGCATTTTGTTTTTGGATTTCAAAAAGAATCGCTTTTAACGCACGTAACTTTGCATCACTTGCTTATATATTTTCTATAATTTCATTAGTATATGTGGTGAGATCCCGAAAAATGGAGCATTTATACCTAAGAATCTATAATATATATATAATTATAATCTTAAATATGCGTAGCATTATTCACCAATAGAACTTTGGTTATATTCTTTTTCTATTTATCGAAAAAATACGACGATCATACGATAAACACATGTGTTGACAACGTAGTTGTTTTGTATTTAGCAAATTTAACTTTATTTATTCTAACTTTTTTAAGCCACCCAAATAATAGGGTTTGTCCAACTTTGCAAAATAGGCGTCTGCTATAGCAATGACCACTTCATTTAACGTGGACCGCTTTCCGCCAAGCCATTTGTTCAGGCTCGCAAAAAGAAAAAAGTCATATGGAGCCAAATCTGGTAAATATGGTGGATAGGGTGCCAATTTCTACTATAAGTGCACTAGTTGTGGTATCGCAATTGCCGATGGGTGAACCGGGGCGTTATTATGATTGTTGAGAATTTTCTTCTTCGCTAAGGGCCTTTTTCCCCTTAGTTCAGCGATGAATTGGTCTAGTAAATCATCATAGTCCCGTGATGCAGTTTTTGATCAATCTCATACTCAATTTTTCGTGAAGGATGTTTTGCACACGCTCAGTTGAGATTTTTACCATATTAGCAATCCTCCCAATCTTCACCCTGTGGTCTACTGACACCGTACCTTGACCCTTCTGAATAGAGCGACCGCTCCTCATCAAAGACGGATGTTAAACCACGCTTAAGTTCATTAAACCAGTATCTGTCATTGAAGGTGCATGGTCCTTATAAACTATGTATACTCAACTTCTCTCTGATTTATGCAAACGTTTTTCCACCCAAAAAAGAAACCAAATTACTGACTGGTATTGCTTTTTTTCCATGATTCCGCAAATACATAGAGTTGCTCACTTTCAACAGCTCTCAAAACAACAGACAAATGTCAGGTAAAGAATAGTACTCACAGTCAGTAATGTAGATTTTACGCCACGTGTCTCCAACAACAGATACTTCTTATAGCATCCTCGTAAACTAAACTCGTAACTAAAGTACAGCGACTACACTGTAGTTTAGTTACTACTAGTTAGTAATGGCTGATTTTACACTGCTAATATGTATTTTTTTGGCTAGAATTTTGTAAAAAATTCGAAACTAAAATAATATACACGAATGGAAAGAAGTATGTTTACAGACTAATGCACTGCACTAAGCGTGTATCTCTATACTTTATTCGAGGTCAAAGAAAATATTTATTTTCAAAACTCACTTAATAGTGAAGAGCTAAGTTTAATTAATAGAGAAATTAACTTTGTATTACAGAATCATAACATAGATAGCTGTATCCTGCCAAAGAACCTTACTGTCCAAGATAAAAAACTTAAACGTTTGAAATAGAAACACAAGCGAGACAGTAAATAATCATTTGCTACTATTTAAATTTTACCGTTTAAACTAGGAAACTAAATATTTCAAATAAAAGCTGGCATTAGGTGGCGCCAAGAATATTTTCATCACTTCGTAAACTAATAATATAAGCCGAGAGGAAAATAGCAGTGTGAGGTATGGAAATAGTCGGAACAACACTGATGACGTCGGGTAGCCAGAAATATGTTCGTTGCTTCCCCTCTTCACATTGTTTTTGCCGAGAGAGGTTTCATCAATATCACGATTGCATGTCGTAGTTTAAGACGCGTAGGGGGTAGAATAGGCACTTGTAAAACAATATTTCTTCTCGGAAGAAGGGATAGTACATGCATGGTATTTTTTCGCACGTCGTAGCTTCAAGGCGTGCAGGAGGTAGAAATAGTCACTTGTAAAGAATATCTTTTCTAGGAAGTAGGGATAGTACATGCATGTTTAGTTTTAGAAAAAGTTTTTTCTCACATCATTCGGCCAGCGGTTGATGATGAGGACCACTCGTGTCCTCGAAACGGCCGTCCCGAACTAATTATTATATTACTATATAATAAATTAAACTTGTGTGGTGCGGAGGGTGCCGATACTTATGTGTTGTTTACCATACTACGCCACAGTCCTTGCTATCATTATTGATCACGAGGAGCTATATTAGTATTATTCCGGTTATTGTTTACAGTTACCTTTTTGATGTACAGAGAAAGAAAGCTTTGCTGAAATGAAGGTTTCTGTTAATTTTTGTAACGACGATTATGCTGGTACATATATGATGTTTTAAAATAAAACCAATAGATAAACCTTCATAATTTAAACGATGCAAAGTGCAACGATTCTTATACATAAAGGGAAATATTAAATGCGTGCATTGGGTTACGAAATTGTTAAAAAACACTATAAATTTCTACATAGGTGAGAAAAAAGTATCAATTCAAGCGTAGCAGGAAAGCGGGTGGAATTTCCAATTACTTACCCAATCTAATAAATCAAGTAAGCATCTCGCTAGAATCCGGTGAAGTTTATTCGAAAATAATTCACGTTCCTCCGGCGATGTGCCGACCCATTTACAATATGAATATCCAGACTTCGCTCCGTTTTTGATACGTGTAGAGGAGCGATCGTCTAGACCGGATCGTCTTTGCTTCGGCGCTCGCACTTCTCATTGCTCGAAGGCTCGTTCTTCGGTTCGAGCTGCGTATCAGGTGCAATCCGTTAATCCTGCCTGGTGTTATTAAACTTCTGACTCTCGGCGTCGTTCCGTAGCGCGCTACTTCTGCAACACGTGCTTAGAACTGTTGTTTCGTGCGCCCTCCAACATACAGCAATGCACAGCCAACGCTACATAAGTATTATTATTACTGGAAGCACTACATATCATTTTGCGCAGAATATATATTACCCAAGTACGTGTAATGCAATCGATGCGACGGTATGATTTTATATGTTCGTAGATATTTAACGTCTGCCCTTATATTACATTCTTTGTGTTAACTAACGATAATACGATGCTATTCATCCCACCGTTTTGCACCAATATATTTATGTAAATATACCACATAGGTAATACAAAGGAGATTGAAAACAATATACAGTGCATTTTTTCATGTCTCGTAGAAAATAGCATGGTAAAAGCTTCATCTCGTATTAATGGGTTTTCCACTTTAGGTGTTTGGATAATTTTTGGCATAGCAGTGATTTAGCCAGGATATTCTACAAGGATTGGCAGCATATTTGACAAGGTTTAATAAGTTTTAAGATGTTTACTAGTAAGAAATACAAGTTGCAATGGCGGAATAATTTATTTTATATATTATCGGAATATAGATAATTCGTTTGGGTTGTAAGATTAAATACAGACAAAATTTCTAGGTCTTAGTAACTCATTTTAGGTTGTGGTTAATTATGGAATAGGCGCCTGTTAACTGACAGACTGACAGTGTTAAATTAATCTTCAGAAGTATCGCATAGTTTTACATTTTTGAAAAATATTAAAACGCAAAAATGTCGATCTATACCATTGAGGAAAAGGAAAAATTATGACGTAAAGTAATGAAAATACAATTACTCTAAATCTAATTCTGTTCTCTGATGAGAAAACTTTTTAAGAAAGATGCGCAAAAAAAGTAAAAATTCCGGATGAAATGGATTTTCCAAGCAAACACGTGGAAGCATGGAAATTATTTTTAAGAAAATTTCAAATATATTTAAAAGCATCCAAAAATGAAGAAAAGAGGGAAGAATATAAAGGAGCACTCTTTTTAAATACAATTGGTGACAAAGCATTAAAAATACACAATTTTAAATGGGATTTTGATGAAGAAAAAGAAAAATATAGTAAGATTAAACAGAAATATTCGGATTCCTTTGCACCTACATTAAACGAAACTTATGAACGCAATATTTTCCTAACAAGAGATAAAAAACCAAACGAAACAGTGGATGAGTACGTGACCGAACTTCGTCAGTTAAGCAACACATGTGGATACGGGGAATTAACCGATAGTCTAATACGGGATAAATTGCTGCACGGAATGAAGGATAAATCTTTAAAAAGTAAATTATTAAGAACAAAGGATTTAGATGTACAAAAAGTAATTGAAATTTGTAAAGTAGCCGATTACAAACCAAAAGATAAAATACAATTTCTGAGTCTTTTAATCATCAATTTCTCTATTGGCGTAATTTTATAAATCATCATCGTTTATTTATATTAAATCAAAATTTGCAACTATGTTTGATGAGTGTGTAGTTCTGGGGTTCTTATTTTCGAATTATTTCGTGCAAACTTTATCATACTGTTTTTTTTAAATCGCTTCTTAAATTTTTATAATAAAAGCTTCACCTGTTGTATTGATTTTACCAATCATTATTAACATTTACCTAAAAATTCAATAGTAAAATTGACTTGACAGCGCTAATACATCACACATATAATGCACAATGGTTTTCAACATCGTAAGAAGTCATTTTACCATGTCATAACCACAAAATTGCACGACCTGTAGGGTATAATTTTTCTAATCTAAAATCTCTATGCTAAGTATTTCGAATTTAGCAGAAATAAATATGTAATTGTGAAGTCGTAACGTAAGCACTTTTTTAGTTTCAAAAATTATTGTTGTACGTTAATTATATTACCGTTATGGTCGCATGTCTAATATCTTTCCCTATAATTTACTCAGTAACCTGAAGTTATAAATCCACGTTATGCCCACATATTGCACGGGAGTATACGGGCTGGAGGAGTTATTATTATGGTATGGAATAGGTAATTGAAAGTAGAGCTGGGATTTCCTGCGTAATTTCAAAGAGAATATTGCCTAGGATCAAGAGCTTTCAGATTTAAATTATCCGATTTTAAATTTACTTTTTGTTTTATCGACGTGCCCGTTTCACGTTCTACTGTCTTCAATGGTTGGATTTTATAAAAGATCTCCTGTAAAAAGAAGATAACGTGAATGCAAGTGGAGCATTTAACTGAATTTTGCTATCGTAAATGAAAATTTCAAATCGTTTTAAAATAAGGCATTCCTTTATGGCGAAACTGAATATATAAGATTGAAGTTTATAATAGTGTCAGGAGCCTTTAATGTATAAGTCTTTTTTTTCTTCTGGAGCATACGATATAGCGAAACATGAGCGAACAGCGGGTAAATAGATTTTTAAGTATTGGCAAAATTATATAGGGCCTAAGTCGAAGAAAGATTGCTTTCCTCTCAGACAATAGTTTTATAAGAGACCTCGAGTTCATTTCTGGCAGTCGTATTTTTGTTGCTTGCCATGCATTGCAATAGTACAATGAACTGTTTTCTACTGCTTAACAGGATCTATATGTTGTTTCCTCTGTCAAATTCATCCATTTTAAGCGTGCATGGTAACAATCTTCAGTTGTTTTGGTGAACTTCCTTATTAGGTGATGCCTGTATCCGTTTAAGGAATGTTTGGTCTGTTTCTGATCTCAAATGTTTTTTCTCCAGTCTCCAGGCTTTTTGCATTGTTTAATAATTGCACTAACTACAATACTTGCGATGTCTACGAGGAGGTACGGGTCGCGTTAATAATTTAGAAGCGTACTCGAAGCGGGTTGTCTCATTTAACGACACTTCATGGCTTTTATCTCCTGGTATCCCCACCAGGGAGCTCATATTACGCTGTGCTAGTTTCGGCTTTATCTGTCTGGAGTCTGGCGTCTTTGGGCAGTCTACCTGTTCTTTCGAGCCATGTATGTACTAAATAGATTCTGCTTTAACGGGAGAACATTTTCTCAATTCCTCTTTGGTCGCTATTAGCCCTGTATAATCTTTATTTTTAGCTGATGGTGTCTCTCAGTTTGCGACACCTTGAGTTTCTTCTGCAGTATTTGGTAGTCTCTACCATGCGACTTGATTGTAAAAGGTCAATTGTTCGTTGACATGTACGTCATCTATATGGTCTCTTCTTGGAAGTAAGTCTATAATGTGTTTAGGTTAAGCGTGATCACCATTCACGGTTTTCCTAACAGACAGACATGCTAGTCTTTATATGTCACCCAGTTCCATATAACATCCATCTCCACCAGCGCCCTTGTCCCAATCTCACCGAATGATAAGGTTGTCATAGTTTAAAAAAAAAGGTAGAGGATGGCGAGAGCGTGCATCTGAACGCTGCAGCGTGCTTAGGTAATGTGGGCCTTTGAATGACGCTAACCCTCTGCCCGATATATTGACCGCCAATGCTCAACTAGCAGCATATTGGATTCAAGTGGCGATCATCCGTCTTTTGCCTGAATCAATAAGACGTTCATGGTTGCAAGATCTGGGCGGCCCTGGTCTCACCAACACCGCCATACCGCCCGCTATCGTAGGTCAAATAACATAAGCAAATGTTGATTTGTTGATGTAAAAATTTCATCAAACCATATCCGCATGTATTTGGTTTCTTTGGCAAATGGAATCTCCTAGTATTTGTTGTTTTAACCTTTAAGCCGCATCATTTCCCGAGTTATCAGTTTTCATGTCAAAATGAATCCTGTGGAGAGATTACATTTCCAGTAATTTACGTAGAAAATTTGCTTGAAGAAGACATATCCATTAACCTTTCAACGTTATTTATTTTTTTGGTATATTTTCTATAAGTATATGGTACATGATTTGTGTTATTTTTAATATGCTTTGCGTAAAGTTTTATTTAGTTAAATTCTACCGATTCAATAACGCCAAACTGTTGAATTGATCTTACATCGGTTCAGCGGCAAGTGTAATTACCAACTGGATATACCTTGCTGAACTCTGATTTTACGATTGCCTACAAGCTGAGTAATTAGAAACTGTCGAAGCGAAGCGAAGACTAATGTCTCCCCAAAGGTGTTTGAAATTCGAATAAGTCCATCTGCATACAATCAGCATGAAGCCAATTTTCGATTAAACGGAAGTAATAGTTTCAATATAATATACATAATTTTAAGGAATTATTTGCAGCAATATTTTTCTAATATTTTAGGTAAAAATGAGCTTGAATCAATAGTTAATATCAGCAATGTCAAATGTTTTGTTTACTGTTACCATGGTAATGAAACAACTAATATCAGAAACCACTTCGATTCAATGTTCAAACGCAGGACCCGCCTTTAACTGTAAATACCTGTTTTATTTTCAATGTTAGATATATACTTTATTGTACAGAAACGTTAGACGTAAATTTCCTGTACGTAGAATACAAAAAAAAATTGAGAATGTTGACGTGCTACCAAAATATGACCAAATTTACCACAATATGGACAAATCGAAAAGATTGGGATCACCTGTTATTAGATAGCTGCACTTCATGCGTGGTGTCTGTTGCATATTTGCCTGTAATGTCTAACGAGAGCATAGAAATACTCCTCTTTTGTCAGAGCAGAAAAGAATACTGGATCAAAGAAATTAAGGAGAGTGTGGAACATTGCTTCGGCATTCATTGCCACATGCATTAAGAGAATAAGATACCATACTAGGAAGAATAATTTGAGACAGATGGCGCTTAGAGTCAAAGTCTACATTGCTGACTGTGAGTACTATTCTTTGGTTGAGAGTAGTGTTATTTTGAAAGCTGTTGAAAGTAAGCAAGTTTATATATTTGTAGATGATGGAAAAAGAATCATAATGGTAAAAAATTTGATTTCTTTTGGATGGAAAAACGTTTGCAGAAATCAAAGAGAAGTTGGATGCAGTTTATAAGCGCCACGCGTCTTTGATGAGTATCAGATATTGGTTGAATTAATTTAAGCGTCTTTGTTGAGGAGGGGCCGTCCCGTTATAGACGATGAACAAGAAAGTCCATGGTATCGTGTTAGTAGACCACTGGGTGAAGAATAGAGAGATTGCTAATATGGTAAACATCTCAGTTGAACGTGTGCAAAACTACCTTCACGAAAAACTGAGTATGACAAAGTTGCATCTGTTAACGATTAATCAAAAACGCAATCGCGCGATAACTTGAAAGCAATGTTTGGACATGTGTGTGGCATTATATGACTGCCGATGAGATGTGGATATATCACTATACGCCACACAGATTCCACGCTGAACTAGAGAGAAAAAGGCTCCAGCTATCGAAGAAAAAAATTCTCTACCGTCATAATAACACTCCGGTCCGTACGTTAGCAATTGCGACAGCAAAACTTACGTACCTCATCCACTATGTTTATCGGATTTGGCCCGCTGTGACTTCCTTCTTTTTCTAAACCTGGAAAAATAACATGGGGGAAAGCAGTTCACGTCAAATGAAGAGTTCATTGTCGAAGCCGAGGCCTATTTCGTAGACTTTGACAAATTCTATTATTTGGATGGCTTAAAGAGGTTGAAACATCGCTGGACCAGTTGTTTAGATCTAAAATGCAATTATTCTCGTACTTTTGCATTCAGAAATACACAACATCACTATTTACTATATTAGCTCTAAAGAAGGTGTAATTACAACTTTAGAGACAGTGATTGTTTCTTGCCATTAACGAAGCGTTTTTGTTTCTGTCGTGCGATAAAATAGGGTAGCATGAAGTGTTTGGACGAAATCTAATACTCGGGTGCGCTCCACTTCATAAAATTTACTTTATCCAAGAAAGTCGTGTGTGTCGTATATATGAGCAAGTAAGAAGAAAAGCAAAAAAAGACGAAACGGTTCACGAAAAGGTTTATGGGACAACTGGGGTAACAAATGAGAACAGCAGTCGATATCCCAAACGGAACAAAGAGCATTGGGAAGTTATGTATGTATGTTTCCCACAGATATGTGAACAATTTGATTCCTTCTTACCGATAAGCTAGGCGGGTTGAATATTGTAGCGCGAATGGGTCCTTTATTTACTCCTTTAAATTTATTTATTAGGATGAAAAAGTAGAAAATCAAAGGGAGTATTAATGTTTTTAGCTGAATTGTTTTTGCTTTATATGTTTTTTGGTTATGGACATAGTTTAATTTAAATGAAATTTCTAGTTACTACTAGTATGCATTTATTGATTTACCTTATACCCGAAGCCATACTACTCTTGGTCTGTAAATTAAAACTCATAGTGCCTTCTGTTGCGACGTATAAGACGCCCAACCACCACCGGATGCACATGCCGATGTGGAAGCACTAACCTGCGCCGATACTTAGTGATTAATGGAGCAGACATTGATTGAGTTCCACTGCAATGTCGTCATTGATTCGCTAATTCTGTTTACATTTGTGCAAAACTTAAAAGGGGTCAGCTATACCTTTTTAAACAGTAACAACGGAAAAATAAATGAGCAAATAATTATTTTTTCTCCTGAAAACAAAAGATGCAAGGTTAAATAACAATTACCTTATCACGTCAGTTTCTTTAAACAACAACAATCGAAAATATACCAACGTAATGTGAGATCGTCTAATGTGATCTACCGCGAGTATCTCACTTATGTTGACTCAACCAGCTGTAGTGAAGATGGTGGTGGTCTAACAATATTTTGAAGAAAGCTCCATCCGGTTTCAAACACCAGGGAGAGTGTTTCGCATAAACCGAGAAATGTAAGGTTGATGTCCAATAAGGTGGCAGGCCAAATCGTAATCAAACGCTTGGTAACGGTTAATAAAAAAACAGAAAACTAGGAACACCGGCTTACTCAGGAATGTTAACCAAAGTTAACCAAAAAGATAATGCTAAAGTAGCTTCCTCGTGGTACTGATGGAATTATTTACTACTTTGAATCAGGAACAAAGAAAAAGTCAGTTCGAAAACTAAAACGAAAAACGAAAAACTATGTGTACAGCTGATCGTCGAGATGTAAATGAACCATCCCGCTGATCGTCTACAAGTCAATAACTGACTAAGGACTACTGTACATCTCATTGCCTAGGCTCTGTATAAGAAAATAAGAACTAAATAAGAAGTAAATTGTTAAAAGAGTAGAAGAAAAAGTAGAGAAAGAAGAAGAGGAAGAAGAAGAGCAAGAAGCAGAGGATGAATAAGAGGAAGAAGGAGAGCAAGAAGAAGAGGAAGAAAAAGATGAATAACCTAAAATACACAAATAGTATGAGATCATACAACACAACAACACAAAAAAAGACTCACTGCTTGTGCAACACTGGCCGTTAGAACGGCATAGTAGTAAATCAATTATAAGACATTAAATCCTATATTCCATAGAAGGCGTTAAAATAACATCCAAATTCAAAAAGACCAAATAGACCAACAGATCAACTCACAGAATTGATAAGAATGCCGCTACACATCACCTGAAATATGGACATGAAAATCCACGAAGAGTAATGAAAATATCGATTTGAGGAAATTTAGACACATATAAAAAAATGAAACGGTCCTCATATGTTAAATAAACGGAAAACAAATAATTAGAAAGATTAGAACATTAAAATTTAGAAAATTACGGAGTTAGCAAGTCTAAGCAGAAGCCTAAATAAACGTTTACGAAGCAAAGTTACGGAATTGATAGTAATATGTCACTACAAGGTTAAAATTAATAAAAAGTAGCTTAATAAAGAACTGGAAATCAGCTATACTTAAAGATTAAAACGTGACTAATATGTGCTAAAATTAGAACTTCTAATCTGGATAATTATGGACCCGACTAAGTTATTATCTGGATATCCGGATAAAGGTGTTATCATCCTCATTCGCTATCTAAAACCTCTGATCAGGATCCGCTATTTGGAATCTTTAGTTCGGATTCTGAAATCTCGCATCCGAATCCATTATCCAATAATGCGGATTCAGTCCCGTTCTCCAAGTTGTCGGACCTACCTGTAAAAACTAGTTTTATTGATAGTAATAAAATTACTGCATTGTAATGCGAGTACAGAATATAAAGAGAGTAAATTTTTCTTAACCATAAATAACATTATGAAATTATTATGTGTGGATTTAAGAGAAAATTTCTAAACACCTATTTTCTTTTTTTTTTTTTCAGGTGAGTGCTACAAGCGATCTAATCTACTTTTTGAAAAGTCCAATAGGAAGCACTTTGTATGTATAATTTACGTTCTATCAGTTTTTAAGAAATCTGACGAATACTTATTTGGAAAATTTGTATTAGACAACTATCGCTACAGTATTCTCTGTAAACTCGTTTGAACACTACTGTCCACACAGATTAATTCTTTTTTGTATTAGAATATCGAGCTTTTCGATAACCATCAATTTCAAAGGTACGATTATGAAGGGTGCTTTTTTTGTTTGGGCGCTTTCGCTTGTAACCATAACTTTGGCCGCTTCTTTTCAGAATGTTCACAGACATATTTCTGAAAGGATATATGACGATATGATATTAAAATGAAAGAAAAATCTCTCATGTTGGAGCCTTAACGAGATTTGGGTTATTTACCTGAAATTTGAAATGTTACTCTGTATCGGTTTGTTAAAAACTATGTAGTTTCAAAGGCTAAAATAGACGCTCAATAACTACTACCAACAACAACAATTTCAATTGACCAAATTAAGCTCCGTTAGAACTAGTGGCTCGATTACTTTGAACAACTCGTATATATTCAAGATTTAAAACCTACACAAAAATGTATGGAAGTTAACACTATACGTGGCACAGATTGAAATGGTGTTGGATTGAAAAACCTTGATACAACCTTAGTTTTTTTGGAAGTAATCGCAATGCGCATGAGTTACAGCTAGAAGTTAGGGTAATGAAAGCAGTATCCCGCACTGCTCATTACATGCCGACGTAAAACCAACATAAGGGGGATTTTGTACACAAACACGATCTTTCAGCGGCGCTATAAAATGGTGGCTATTTCATTAGTAGCGTGGTACGCTTAATAAGGTGAGAAGAAGCACACGCAAGTTTAATAGAAATAAACACAAACAAAAGAATACTTCAATCCCGTTTTATGCGCAAATGCTTCTTTGGTCGACAATTCTGCAAAATGTTTCGTTAAAGCGTAACACCGCTATTGAATGGATGACCATTAAAATTTGAAATTATAGATTTTTGTTAAAACTATTTTTGCATTTTCATATTTTGTTTCAAATGTTTATAAAACAGAAAGCAGTAGATGTTACTCTTAACCAAAAGAGACTCTGCAGAATCTGTCATATTAGCCTTTGAGAATATTGTAGAAAGCACTTGTTTTATAAATGATATAACAATGGTAACTGAATAGAAGAACAAATGTTAGCATTAATTCAATTCATAGGTAAAAAGAAATAAATTTCAATTTGCAGTATTTCTAGAGAAATTTACATTGCACGTGTTACTCCAATTAACTGCTTAATTTCGTTAGAAAAATATTACAACGGATTTTAGTACTTACCATCGCTGATTGCGTGTCTTTGTTTTAAACAATAAACTCCTTCAGTTAAGCGTCCGTTGGAACGAAGCATGCATATAACTACACAAACATATTACAGTATTAATTAGTATCATCGACTAAAATCGATACAAAGATATACACGTACAGGTACACTCACCGTTATTAACCGCGTATATGGAAACAATTTATGATACTTTGGCGATAAATTCTAACATTTAATAAAACTATTATCTGCACCATTTATCAAATTGGTAATTACGAAAACACGCATAAATACAGCGGTAAAGGCATTTGGATACATTCATATACGTAGATATTATTGGTGAAACGTTATTACTGCATACGCAGGTTTCTATGTATCCATAGGTAGTCAAACTACAGAACAAAACGTAGCACGCTCATAAATGAATTAGGAAATAATGACGGGCGCATAAAACGCGATCGTATTGTGGCAACAACATTCGTGGCATTCCCAATGACCTGTGAAATAGATACCATCAAGATTTATATCGCGATTAAAATTGCGTTGCTTTGTTGGTATAGAATGTTTTATTTATTTTGCGTAAATATTCCACACAAGCAAGCTTAACCAGGAAGAATGTAGTAAAAAGAATAAAACTAAGAAAAGTGATTTCTTTTTCTATTGGGGTCAACAAGATGACAAAATTAAGATCCAAAAACCACATCTGTGTTGTCGCCTTTTTTTTTAAAGAAACCCTAATAACTCCGAAACGGTTAATTTTAGGGCAATGGTGTCTTAATCCTACAATCAAACCTTATAACAAAGAAAAAGTATTTTGAAAAATTTCAATTCACAAATGCGCAATTCTCCAACCCCGCGGGGTTGACTGTACATGATAGGAAATTTAAGATTATATAACGTGTGTAAAAATTGTCGCAAAAGCTACACGTAGCAACATTCTTCGTTCGTTTCTGGATCGAAAATCTAAATGGTAAAATGTTATACCATACTTCATAAGTCTTTACGAGGTTCTTTGAAGTTCGGTTTTTTTAGTGCCGTAAGAAGCGTTTGTGTTCGATATTTGTCGATACAGATAGCTGCAATTTTGAATTTAGACTTTTTATTCCTATTTTTTCGTAAACAGTCTCTTTTTGATTTCGGAGTCTGTTTTCAACATTTCTTCACTAACATCCTCCCATGAAAAACACATTTGGCAACGTTGTAGGACAATGAGTTTGTATATTGCAAGAGATGCGTTCGAAAAATCAAAACTATTGACTCTGTTTTAATAAAGTGTTTTCCTATTGCATTTTCCTATGTACCAATTGTGTTTTCCAATTTGTCATTTATAATTCCCGTTTGTCAGCTTTGACAAGTATTGTACCTACTATTACAGTAGTATGCAACTACGGTATTGCCAAATGTATGTTACCCTCAGGTGGTCCCTGAAGGCGTATAAAGCATGGTGCAACATTTTAGCATTTAGATTTTCGATTCAAAATCTAACAAAGTATGTTGCTACGTGTAGCTTTTGTAACAATTTACACACATGTTGTATATTTCTATTTATTTCGTGTAGATTTAGAAATTTTCTTTTTTTCCTCCAACTAGTTTCTGGCTGAAATAAATGTGTTTTACAGATTTTCAAAAGTGTGTGAAAAGCAAATAGATTTACAGAAAATATTTTATAGAAAGTACTTACTGGAAGATACGGACGTTGAGAAGCACTGTGATGAATTTACTAAAGTATGTTGAAGAGAGAAGAGATGATGAAGAATTTTGTACTTTACGTGAGAAGTCAAATAATATCGAAAGCAAAAATTAGTCTCATTTTGAACTTTGAACTAAAAGTGTAAGAAACGTTGATTTCAAGTTATCGAATTTACCAGCACATTTACTAACCCATCGACTGAGCAACTAACGCAGCTGGAAGTTATTGCAAATGTGACACACAAAGAAAATCTGTATTCCGTATGAAGGCAGTGCCAGCACTATGACAAACTTAAATGAGAGGGAAAATAGCACGATTTCTTGGAATATACATATTAGGTGGAATTATCCAAATGTCTTCTTCCCGGATCGCCTAGGCAAACGAAAGTCACACTAGCAGATATGCCTTCTTGAAGATTATCGTGTGTTAAACGCATGTTGATAGGTACTAGTATTCTTGGCAGTTCTTCCTTGCCTTGGCAAAAGTTGTTGTCAATAGGATCCTAATTATACTTTCTTAAGCCACGTTTAAGGATTAGCAAAACCACGGGAAGCATATATAGATCTGGCAGTTTAATCGGTAACCATTACACGTAGTTCAAAAAGAACGGCAACTGTGTTAATGAAACACCAACACTGTCTAGTATCTATAAAATACGCAGGGAATCTGATGGTCTATTGTCACATAAGTTTACGTAAATGTTCCCAAGCGAGTTTACTAAATTAATTTAAGTTAATATCATATCCTGATAAAAAATTGTAACTGGTGCTGTTTTATTTATTATGTTCGAATAACACTCTTCAGCTATTGTTCTATACTACACTTCTGAATCGGAGAATACAGCCAGTCGCGCTACAGAAAGAATTCGCGGTATTTCTGCAAAGATATTGATTTTAAAAACTATCTGAAAGAATAAGAATTACATGTACTGATGAATTAACTCACAAATTTATATATTTTGGTAGATACGTATAGGGAGTTACGTTTTTCCCCTTAGTTTTTTTTAATTTGGAAATAGGTAATATATAAGAAATAATTGCTGGGGCTAAGACCAACCTAGAGGAACTAACGATTCTAAACCACATCTATGCAAAGCAACCATCGCAACTTTACGTTTGTAAACCGGTACCTTGTCTTGCAAAGGCAATTTTCCTCATGTCCATTTCCCTCGCCTTTTCTTTCGATGCCTCTTTTTAATTGATTCAATAAGCTTGGTAGTATTCTCCTGTTATGGTGACACGGTTCTCTTGTAAGCGACTAACAACATTTCTTGGAAATCCCAGTAAATGGTCATCGTCGACTCTGATTTCTTAAGCTCTTACTCTTCTTATACCATTGCATCGATTCTTTTTCCGATTCGAGTTCAACATTGCGAAATCAAGTTTCATCTCCCGTCATAATTCGTTTCAAAACATGAGCAGGTTCTTCGACGTGTATCTTCGCAAAAAAATGGTTTGACGCTTCCATTCGTTACGTTTTTTGGGATGGTGTGAGCGTCCTTGGAACGCATCTTACGCATTTTGGTACTCCTAATGTAGAAAGCTGTTTCGACTTTCTTGACGATACCCGTTGTGCTGATTTCAGTCGATCCTCAGTAACAAGAATCAGGAGCATGCCGCTTGTAAATTATGGTTTCACCACAGTATTAATCACTATAAACATCATTCAGTATGGTTTGTATTTTTTCCTTTAGGTTAGTACGCGAGGGGGCTCTTTACCAATCCCACTACGACTTTTTCAGATCTGTTGTAGTTTTTCTCATTTCTCATTGGATTAGCTACGTTAGCTTTGCATCCTTCACAAGACCTAGCAGCCTTGCGTGTGATTTCTCTACGTAGATTTCGACTTTTACATGTTTCTGAGAGCCGTATTACTGCCTGTGTATACATATCCTTTCCTCTGTCAGGCCTAGGTGCTCATATGCTTCTTGAGCGTGTATAGCATTCAGTTAGCAGGCCCACTATGGTTCTAATGGACTTCCTGTCTCTGCTTGGTGGGTATATGTACAAATTTGCATAAATGCAGGCCTGTGTCCAATCGGAAATTGCTTGGCCTGTCTCGATCAATACTCTTCTTGAAATTTCTTATCTTTCCATTGTTTAGTAGTTGCTTTAAATACCGTACATTTTCTCGATAGCCTTTGTATCCTGGCACCTAGACCAGGGCCACCTTAGTTCGACTTTTCAGCATATTGAACACGTATCCCAGACCAGTTTCAACTTCGCCTGCGTCGAGTTTATTGGTTTTACCACTGCTTGACTGTTTGAATAGGTAGCAATAGCATACCTCTCTAGTTCTTCAATACACCCCAACACTGCTGCTATTTCGGCTTGAAATACTGTGGCGCTTTGAATTCGGTTTAGTGATTAAGATATTTTTGGTCCTTGCGAAGTAAGTAACTTGTTAATGATAAGATTTTCAATTTGTTACATGGTCGCTCTGTCAAGTTGATATTTTACGTGAGAACCTATATTGAGTTCCGAATTAATATAATTGTAAGCGAATTACCCTACTTCTCACTCTTTCCTCCTATTCTGTGAAATGTTGAATCTCCCCTCGTAATTTAAATTAGAATATAGTCAGAAAGTACCTCAGCAAATAGACCAAAATATTATTATTAGAAGAAATTAGTTTATATTGGCATTGGGGTCGTGTAAATGATGTAAGTGTTCAGACAGTATTCGAAATTTTTGGAATTCCGTATATACATGCACCAAACACAATGCATCAGCAGCTATTTGGGTATAAATAACATTGAAAAACGTCGACGGATATAAATAGTGGTCGCCCAAACGACACGACCAACATTTCAATAAATAAAGCTCTCGCTCTCTCTTCTACAGAGACACGGTTTCTACTTCTGTCGCTGAATCATACGTGTACAAACATAAATGGCGCGCAATAAATTGGATAACCCCTGTGAATGTGCACGTCGGTGTATATCTTTATAATGAGACGCAGTATATACATGAATGTCTGTTACGTACGGTTTGTATATTCTGTAATTCCGGACCCTTGACAATCGCCCGCCGAAACTAACTATATTGTCAGCAGGCCACCTGTCTCCCTCTCGCTGCCTGATGGTTTGACAGCTATTAGATGTGACACTCCCTACGTTACCCTGTCGACGTTGCTGTATGCGTTTTAGCGGACGAATTCGCTGATGTTGCTGGTACACATGGAAAATACATAAAAAAAAGAAAACAACGACAACAGGCGTTAATTTTTATTGGTACGTTGGAAATTGTGAACACGGATATTGGATACCCATATATATAGTTCGTCAAAAATATTAGTACGAGCATGTACAATATATGTTACAGAACTATACTGAGTAATTTGGAGAAAAAGTTTTCAAATGAAAAATGTTCGGAGGGAAGCGCTGCACTACATAAAATTTTGTTGAAGTATACCAATGATACAAATTTGATATTTTAGAGGGAACGCCCTATTTATTACTGCGCTTTTGAATAACCCTGTTCAATTCATGTCAACTTCCTCCAATATTCCCTACATCCATGTCTTTCTTGATGTAATTGAAATAATTTCAGATTTCTGGAAAATCTCGCTGAACGCCTTGCATGGCAGAGCGGTGGTTCAAATACTATTCCATTCTTAGTTAGCTCTTAGAGTTAGATTCTACAAACTGGCCATTGATATCTTTGCCAAGTTTGATTCAAGTTACTTATTTATTTTTTTAATGGAACACCTGAAATCTAATAGAGAAACTCTTCTTTATAAACGTTTCGCTGTATCTGAAATCCGCCCCTCTTCAGTAAACTAAATATCAGGCTGTGCAGATAAGTTTATCGCTTAAAATCATAATATATAATAGACATTGTGTTTTTCTGGTGAAAAAAATCCCAAAGAACACTGTAGGAATACCATATGTGATAGTTAGAGATACTGTTAAACAATGAAAAAATAGGAAATCTTAAGACTGGTAGAAGAGTATTCCAGGTCATAGGGAGGCTAAGCAATTTATGATTGGATATAGGCTACGAGTAAGGACAGGAAGTTCCTTAGAACAATTTCATTTCAATTCATTTCAATTTCACTATTCAGCTATTTCAGAAACTAAAAATAGGTAATAGTATTGAAGTGAGTTGAGATGAATTGAAGAGAGACGCTCAATATACTCTGTTTAAAACGCCAAACTTCTGTCGTGCACTGCGGAAACTGTACACTCTGTATACTTGAATGTAACCTCGTCTTGTGCAGTATTCTGTGAATTATTTTTCAATCATGCACTAAGTGGACACGCTAATCCATAAAAGCAAGAACTATTTTTTAGAAAAAGTATTAATTTATTACACAAATAGTGATAGCATTGAAATTTCTTTCTGAGTATTTAATATTCTCTTTATTAGTAAAAGATCGAAATTCTAAGAAGTTTTTTAGTCTGGGACATTACTTTTACAATCCTTGCCTTCTTGATAAGAAGTAGCATACGTATTTAGATAACGCTCAAGATTCAGTTTCGGCAAGCAAGCTAATGGTGAATGTTCTTTATTAAGTACATGTATGTATGATGGCACGAAAGCAAACTTGGACTATACGCAGTAAACCTGTACGAAAGTGAGCCTTTTGTACACTGCCCATACTGCTTTATCGCTTGCCAGCCGTCCAAGTATACTTTTGTCCCATCATACATACATACATATGTGTCTACTTGGTATGTAGTAATCACGGTTTAGTTTTACTTTAAGTACCGCCGAGATTTATATTTTAATTTCATTCCATATTCCATTATACGCTTTAAGATTTATCTTTGTGTGTACAGGCTAAAGGAAGAAACGTGGAAAAAGAGATTCAGCTCTAAGTTTATACGACAAGCCGTAGCGATGACGATGAGACAACCAACAACAACAAGGGCTGTGTGCCGTGTCGTCGACAGCGTTTAGAATTAACGTCAATTCTTTTTAGCGTACAATCGCCAGACCAAGAAACGCGTTGCAGACCTGGTGGCATCTCGGCAAAGCTTTTTATCGCGATGTTTTGCCAAGTTTCGTGTCGCCGCGTTGTCATCTCCATTTTCCACCACTTCTTGTGTACTTCACCGCGAAAATTTTCCACGTCGAGAATAGCATTAAATATCAAAGCCCGCGAAAGAAGTGGCTAAAGTAAGAAAATCATAATCACATAACGATTGAGACGACAGCCTGTCAAATCGACGAAAAGTTGCTTCATAGAGCAGATAGCGGATATTTCCCTTTAGCGCTGATACGATGTTTTCCTCTTATTGTGTTCTATTCTACATCGATGGCGGGTTTTTCTCCATACTAATACAAGTATAAAACTTTTGCCGAGTCAATCTATTCAGTAACTTTGTCCATCTGAGATTGTTGAGATGTTGGGTACAGGGTATTTTTTGAACAATTCAATAATAATCCGTTTACCTCAAACATAGATTAATGCGCAGATTTTCAAATAATACGAAGTATATCAATGTCACATTGCTTTTTCAAAGAGATAAAAACCTTCATCCATATACTTACTTATCTGTAAATACAAATGTTTATAAAACTGTTCAATACATCCTTGGAGAAATTTTTATCAAGGTACGTTCGTATCATTGTACGTCCAATTCTAAGGTGTATATCTCGCGAATTCTATTTCTATTTTAAAGTTCTGATCACGTGTGGTGGTTAAAGAAAGCAGCATTCGACAAAGATTCACATAAATATAGTATTTATGTGATGGAATATCGTTGTATTGTTTTAAACTTCTAGTACTCGCTTAAATTTCATGATGTTTTTCAATTTCAGTTAAGTTAAGGTTTGTATTTGCGTTAGTTAGAACCGAAATTTTTAATTTTTTAAATGATAACAAGCGGAAAATTGAATTAACTGGACGGCATTTTCAAATTGTTATTTATTATGATTTTAGAAAGGGTTTAAGCGTTTATGCGTACAAGGAAAGCTTAGATTCCATCTTTAATGAAAAAACCACTTTCTTTTCTTCGGTTACAATTTACCGATAGTATAAAGATTTCCAAAGAGAAAGCAGTTTTGTCCAGCATTAGAAAGGAGCAGGACATCCTCCTACCGTGAAGAAAATGGTAATAATAAGAGAGGACAGCTGGAGCCACGTATGCCGTAATAGAGCATCAATTCAAAATTAAATCTTCAGTTAAGAAAATTATTCACGATCACCTGCATTTAAAAAGCTTGTCAGTCGTTTTGTGCAGCATCAGCATTCTGACTTCCAAAAAGCAGAGCGTTAGAGAATTTGCCATGAACCTTTAACTCCTTTGAAAAATTATGCGCGCCAAATTTATTCTAAAATTGTGACACGTGAAAAAACGCTATTTCAACACACCTACCTGTCAAGAGAGTCGAGAATCCATAAAGACGAAGAAACACTAACAGATACAAAGAAGCAGCGAGCTATGAAAAAAGTTAAATATGCGGTGTTAGAAGTAAGGGCCTGGTATGTGCAATTAAATTATGTGAATAAACAACAGTTTAACGCTTACTGCTAAATAGTACACTGAAAAACGTTCGCCTGAGGTATTCAGTAGAGTTCCCGAGAGAAGCATTATGTTACATCAAGCAAGCAACTTAAATTGCTAAAAGAGCGTCCTTGAGACACTCTCGATTCCCATAAACCTTGAATTTATTTAAATAATTTGGAAAACGCAATGATTTCTAAATTTCCCCCTCGTATCCAATATGACATTAGAAACCCTTTTAAATGTGTTACTAATCATATTGCTAAACATCGCTGAAATAGAGAAAGGAGTAAACGTGCAATACTAAGGATTGCTTTAAATGATCAACTAATAAAACGGTTTATTGGAACCCACAGAGGAGTAAAAGATCTAAAACACAATAGGGTCAAGGTTTAAAATGCCTTGAATTGCAAAAGAACAACATGAAAATTCGCGGAATATTGCTTTCTGGTAAAAAGTTACCCTCCCATGTTGGCTAAAACTAACTAAATAAATGTACAAAGGTACGTGACGGTTCTTCTATTACGCACTGGGCACGCACGAAATGAAAAACCAATCAGCCACAAAAATTCTTCTTTTAGGGTTGATTGCTGGAGAGCGGTTTGGCTTTTCCCGAAATGACTCCGGTTGCTGTCCAAGCCCCTCGTGCCTTCCTTCTTGTTTTGGATTGATCCTGATACGTTTGTGCGTACCAGGGGAGATTGTTCAGTTCTACCGTTACATTTTGAAAGTGTTCAACTGGTCCTCCAATAATTCTATTGTTACGCGGTCTGCTTATTTTGCGGTGTGTATGCACCAATTTTTGTTTTGATTTGTTGCAATATTGAGAGTTTTTTTTAGTTTTCCTTTGTTGCCTATGATTTTTATGCGCACGTTCGACCGATTGAAATTTTTCCCCTTCTCTTATCGACCTTTGTGACGATTAGACGCGATTGCAGTTTAAGAAAAATTGTTAATTTACCTAAATTAGTGAGTACGTTCCAATTATATTTTCCTGGTGTGTTTAAATTAATTTTATCTTGAATTGCAGAATTATCTGACATTATCTTTAATATCGCTCTTACCTAATTCTAGATGTACTTCATCGCTTGGCCATTTTGGGGGGCCCCGCGCACGTATGTAATGGCTTTCCTTCCTTTCATTTTTAAATATTAATTTGCAAAGTAACATATTGAAAATTAATAGTTATTTTGAATTGAAGTTTCGCTACATTCTGAGTCATTTTACAAATTGCCGATATTAATAAATATTCGAGTATAACTTTGTAGATTAATGAGTTTAATCTTGTTCATCAGTATTTTGTTCGCTTTTCACTAAATACTTTTTCTATTTTATTATTTCTCTCCCTAAATTCGTTCTCCTAGCTTCTGTTTTGCTGGTTCGAGTATTTTGAAGACAGACAATTATCTCTGACTGTTACGCCAAGGCCTTATCAGGTGGAGAAAAGTAGTTACCGGAGAGGAATTTGAAGGATTTTCAGAGGTACTAGTGTAACGACGTCTCACCTGGGATCGATAGTTTTCCCTTCCAAATTCATTTCTCATTATTATTACCACTATATTAACATTATCATTATCCTTGGTTGAAAGAATAAAAATAATAAAATTGTAATTAAACATTTTAACCCCGTGTTATACATTTTCACAAATTTAGAGGAGCTGCAACAAAGATTTTTGTGACAGTTTTTCTAAAACAATGAAACTCCTGACGCCCTTTTCAATCATTTTTGTTCGCGTAAACTTTAATGGTCTTTACCATACCCCACCCTGAACCCTGCTCTAGCAAAATTGGGGCCATTCAAGGGATAGCTTCCGGCTCCCCATCCGTTCCAATGCTGCTTATAATAAGCACTGTTTCATTGATAAAAAAATTCTAGGTGGAGACATTAACAGGTTTACAGACGAGAACGTAGCATCAGCATCGAGCCGACCAATAACGTCAAATTTACTATCAGACTACCACAAAGTTCCATCCTTGATCTCTAAAACAGAAAATATATTATGACTAAAGCAACGCAATAGCAATCCTAGCAACAAAGAAGCGGTCAGATTGTCTAGAAAGATATCAAGTAAGACGGTCCACGGCCTACAACATTCGATCCAATCACCTGCATCAACACTTTATGAAATTAGCGAAAGCATCATTCATGAAAATTCCCTGGAGAGAGGGTATGAAGGTAATTCCTACCGCACCGTCAAAGTCACTTTGAGTTGGCCGAGACCACCTAGGAAAGACCGTCACCTGCCTGTACGGGTTCTACTTAGACACTACCGAAGACCTGTCAAGCAAGAACTGCTAAGCCGAGGACAAGACCGTAGAACACAGTTTTCAGCGCTGGCATCAATAAAAAGGACCACGCTGGGTTAGGGCTTGATCTATGATAAGGAAATGGGTTGGTTGATAGCCAAGATGGCTTTCTGGCACAGAGAGGATACTTTGTAATTCGCCCTCTGGACTAGAAATATCGGCTTTTGAAAAACTTCAACACTCGCAAAATGTGAAGAAACAGTATTATTAATTATTTTCGTAATAATCTTATATAACCATAACGGTAGAACTTGTCCCTCCAACTAGAGCAGCGTTCAGGGTGGGGTATGGCAGAGGTCCATCGAAGTTCTTATGAATATAAATTGTGACAAGGGCGCCAGGAGTTTCGTTTATTTTAGAAAAAACTATCAAAGAAACTTTGTTGCATCTCTTCTTAGTTTATGGGAACATATAACTCGTTGTTAATAAAAATTTAATCAAAAATTTATTTCTTTTGAATTTTAAGCGTTATTCTCATAATAAATATTAATAATAATTATAAGGCGGAGGTTCAGGTGCGTTATATAGCTGTGAGATAGAGGAGCGTTGCATGTACACACGTGAGTGTCTGGTCGAGAACTGCCTTTAATATCGTATGGTGTATAAAATTAATATAAAATAATATACAGAGTGTATACAAATATATGACAATAGGGTACTAGACACATATAATTGTAGCTTGGCCCATAATATTATTATAATAAATGTCGTTATATGTTATTGAGCTAATGTTATGTTATTAGAGACATTTAGACTAACATACATGTGGTGTACTCATATCCGAATTCCGTAAAACGAAAATACACTATATGTTAGGAAACGAGATAATACTGTACAGCTAACATTGAAGAATTATTATTTAGTCAGTTTGGTAATCTTTACTATTTTCAAGTGTATATTCAAGGGTCTTCAAATGGGAAACTTATACATAGACTAAACGTAGATGTAATCCTTTACTTGTAAGGAATTTGTTTTTAGTGTGTTACTCACATTATGTCATTTTCTAAATAGCGCTTATTAGTAAAATTTGTAAAAAAGCTGCAACGTACTACCATAATATTAAATTCTTTGGCAACTCTTAATTTCCCCTTAATTTTGTATTCAACAGCAAGAATTTGAAGTAGTACTTAAATAAATATACTAAACCGATTCGACGTTTAGAAACAAAATTAAAAAAGTTTAAACTTGTACTTCCAATAAAACTAAATCTACACTTCCAAGGAACTGCACTATTTGCAAATTACACCTGGTGGAAAGGAATTGCTTCCCATTGCACACCAATTTTAGTTAAATTAGGAAAATTATTCCGCTCTGACGCCGGTCTCGTCGCTCTCCTTGATGAATGTCTAAGACAGTTGAAAGGTGCTTTTAGAAAGACTAATACCTTCGCTGGAACTTACGTATACTTAGAGCTACTTAAATCTATAGGACCGAAGAAGAAAACGTGGAAGCCCCGCAATAGGTCCTACTTAATAAATTGAAGTTTTACGCATGAATTGTATAAAGGTAGGTGCCTTAAAATTTGGATGCTGTGCACCTTTAAAAGGAAGTCGAGATTTGCGTAGTTTATAAGTTATGCACAATTTCGTTAGATATTTGCAGCTTAAGACCTACGGTATATCTAAAAACACTGCTAGTAACGACAGCGTTTACAAGAATTAGTGTTAAAATTAGTTTACGTCAACGCCATCATGCCGTTTTCTAACGAAATGCATTTCTACGAGCTTATCGGTGTTAATGTCGTATTACATACTTTCATCTGTTATTCAGATCATTGACAGTCTAACCCACACGAGATTTTGCTTAAGGACGATCAATTTTTTTCTTATTTAGAAATTCTCCTATTATTATAGATTTTATTAAGTACGTAAGAAGGTTTAAAATCCATTTTATTTGTATTGGGCAGACGATCGGAAACTAGCATCAGAATATTATCTTTAATATACGCTTTCTGTCATAAATATTTTTTCAATTTACATACGCTCATGCTTCTTTAATTTGTGGTTTTATAACCCTATTTCTTATGTTGTTAATAGCATTTCTTGCTTTATCAATTGTCTGGAGGTAATTTTTTTTTTTGCCATGTGGCTTGGGTTTATGAACTTTATCCATGATTTACGAATAATCCTATTCACTCTTAATATGTATCAGTAGTACCAATCAATCAATAGTACCAATTTTTAAGCAAGTATTTAAGCTATAGCTATAGTACTTTCTTTGCAGCTGCAGTTGTTTAATTTAAAAAAATGCATTTACCTCCGCCAATTTACTTTTGTCTACCCACACCGTAGTAAGTTACTTGAGGAATCATTTTCGCGCACTTTTTTAGCTTTTAGGTTAAGCAGTTTATTTTAATACTACCAACTGCAACATTACTAATCCCCTTGGCTTGTATATACAGTAGCCGTTTCAGTTTGGTGCTTCACTTTTAGCAATTTTTCAGTATTATAGTAAAGTTTTGATCCCAGTTAATCTACTGATCTTGTTTTGATCCTATTTTACGTCACCCAATATAAATTGGATTGCATTTTTTGGGGCAAATTAGCTTGTTAGTATGTTTTATATGTTATATTGGGTTAAAAGTAAAATATTTTATTTCGTAGATTATCTGGAAGATAAACTTAAAAGTGTCTGCTCTACCGATATACCTTCCCTGAAAAAAGCATGGTTTTTGTCCGAACGGTGTAAATAATCGTTTCTAGAAATAATTAAAACACTAAATTGCTTTAAATCTGATGTTTTGCGCTACTGTTCAATTGAAAATGATTGATGTTTCAAGCTTACATGACATTAATTTCCGTCTTATCTAGATTCACGTTTTAAATATTCTGTATTTAGTACCGTTGTTAAACTAGTAACTATTCGCCTTCAGATTTGTTCCGGCGAAATAAGTAACCAAAGAATGATATATGGCAGGCTATACAATGACGGTGCGCTAGAGCAGAATTCCATTTTTCCGGCATCTTCGGGATTTTTCCATGAAATACGACGAACAAAAGCACGTCGCCCGACATGCCCTACGTACCAGGTTCCAACTCAACCAGCTTCGGTCTTGTGCTATGCTTAATATTTTCTGTTTTACGCTGCCGCTTGGTATCTGTCATGCGGAAAGATGATTTTCTGTCCCTTTCTGCACGGTTGTGCAGGCATTCTATTTCGAATATCAAAATACTTTTAATACTTGCGTTTCTTGGTACGTAGGTTATACATATTTATATGTGAATTTCAGAGAATAAAGAGAAGGTAAGGAGTAAGTTAAAATTTGAATATCCCGACTGTTGTATTTTTACCTTCATATTTTTTGGTGTTAGTAAATAACTAAGTACTTGTATTAGTTAATGCTATAGGAAGGTTGTCGAAGAACTAAGTGACTTCGTAAAATGCGTAATATTATGAGGTTCTCTAACTATTTCTTGAGTCGTATTCATACAACAAGGAATTCTTATCAAACCAGCCTCTGTTTTATCGCGAACACGCACTGGTGAAGACTAGATCTCATAGAATGCCCGACAACTTGCGATGCAAGTCAGTTGCGAAGCAGTAAGGCGAGAGGAAGTCTTGGTGTGTCCCTGAAGGTATTCCTCAGCGTTATATCAGTGCCACACATTATTAATTATGATTATGATGTCAATAATAAACATTGTTTTTAGATAAGATATTTGTTATCGTTATTCATATAAATCTTCATATGCATTGTTCGTTCGTGCGATCTGCTAATCACGCGACTAATTTTTATGAATACAAATCAAGTCAGTACATTACAGTCAACAGAACTGTTAAAAAATTCTAAAAGTCAATTTAAATATGGTCGGTAGCTTTATTATCCTAACCTAAACTGGTGTATCCAAACTTCATCTACGGTAATTAGTTGACGTCAAAACTCTGACTTACTTCGCTTGAACTGTTGGAACAGTGTTTTGGAAACGTCCTTCCGAAATGCCCACAGCCTCTGCCATTTTTCTAATTTGAGGGCCGTCTAGCACCGTTTGGTGAACTTTTCCGATGTTGTGAGCAACGTTTTTGCCGCTCCGAACGTTAATCGTCAGCCACATTGGTACTATCTCAACTGCCTAAAATTTCACAGAGAGAAATGACAGTGCACAGTCCCTGTAAACATCGCCCATGTCGGTTTAAATTTACGTAAGCGCACTACCTTTTAAATGCAATAATTTTACACAATTTAACATTGACTAACACAAACAACTGTTAAGCAGCAACTGAGCTGGATACTTCAAAAGTATCTTTCAGCGTATGCACAATAGTAAGGCTTGACACTTTTCAGAGGATCTCCGTACATAACAAGATAGTCATACAATATCTGCTGATTATAACCTAATTGTTAAAATGAAACCTCGTGTTTGTATTCCACTGCAATGTCGGACCAAGCCATTGTACACACAATATTCATTATTTATCTTTTTTTACTTTATGCAATGTTTATAAGGCATATGTCGTGATTTAAAATAACAAACATATCATCAACATTATAAAACATATTAGAGGATGATAAATGATTATTTGGATTCTTTACTTGTAGCATAAAAATCTCACGTAATTGAGTAAGAGCCAACGGATTAAGTTCATCTGTATTCATTTTTGTTGGAGTTGGAGTTAATTTTAAGATATGATTTATTTTTAATAACAAGCAAGTTTGTTTGTGGAGTTTTACTTCATATTGCATTGGTCTAGTTTGTTTTCCAGCATTTACAGCCAGATGTTCCGCACATGTTCTTACAGGAAAACTTGTTTTTCACAAAAATGAGTAAGATGCGTGCAGTATGTTCAGGCAATCGTGAGCAATGTTTCTCAGTCGAGAACGTGCACCTTATAAACAAATATGGCCAGATTATTGGGCTACATGAAGACGGTGTCATTTTCCGGGAAATTACTTACGTAAATTTAATCGCAATTATTCAACCGTTTGGGTTGTTGGAACCTGTGGAATGCAATATCAAGGTAAAGCACGTAGAGCAGGTTCAGGCGCACTCAGAAGGACCATCCCCCGAGAAGATTTTCTTTTGAAGGGCTTGGTTGTGCAACAACGGTTTCGGTTGGTAAGATATCTAACGCAGTACTGCTGGAACGCTACCCGCGTTCCGTAGCTACCGGTCTCCATTGTGATTACCTTTAACACCTGAACATAGACGCGCTATAAGCGATAGTATAAGCATTTGTGATACTAATAAAAAAAAAATTTTTATTGCGGCAAGTGTACTTTCATATATACACCATATATAATAAAGGGATTTATTGATGCAAAGGGTACATTTATTAATGTGAAATGAAAAATCCCTAAAGCTTATTTCGCTTATATCACAAAATAAGTTAATACACTCTTATTTATTATGTTGATAAACAGATTTCTATGTGATAAACATAGTTCATTGTTGTAGTAAATTTATTAGTAGATATAATCAATTTTCTGTTGCTTTAGCAAAACGAAGTAAAAAAACATGATTTATTGAATTCACTTTTTCAGTGCACACGTCCAGATGAAACCGACTCCGTCCAAGTAATCATTTTCATAGAAATAAAATAAAATTCATAAAGTAAATACACGATCAACGTGCCAGACGAAATGTGCCCTTAATAAATTAAACAATATTCTGACTTTGTTATTTCCCGTAATCCTTTTTGGTCACAAACAACACATCGTAAAGACGATTCCGAAAAATCATTGGACGCGAGACAAAACGCTCAACATACATAAATCAATTGCTCGAAATTAAAGCTATCGCCGGATTTTACGATCTTTTGCCGGTCGCACGAATAAATAATAAAATTTCCTATTGCCGTTGCTGTTGCCGCTGTTGTACGATTTGCATAATAACCAGAATCGAAAATATCGCATGGCGTTTATATGAGAAATGATTTATACGCCTATCGTCTGGATTCGTTGTTTTTTGCCTTGCGGTTTAAATCGTACCATTTGGAGCGTCATTCAAATATATCGGATGCAGATGCAACGTGTTTAGATTGGAACAGATAATAGTTAAAATTATTTAGGTACGATTTTTCGAATTCGGAAGATTCGCTAGAACGGAATACATTGTTAAGCTCCTTTATAATTTTAGACACTGCAGATCAATGAACTGCACGAAAAAATGAGTAATGTCGATCGTTTAGGGTGCCACCCCTTTTGTTTTCGCTTGTTTATCATCACTTACAAGAATACGCTGCTTAGCTAATCGCGAACATTATATTTTAGGCTACAGTTCATCTACGTTAAAGAAAGTAGTGTACTGAAAAAACAGTTTTTTTCGAGATTTGAGTTTTCTTTCGAAAGGAGGAAACCTTTAACGAGGTCCATAACTTGCTTATTTTAGATCTTACAAGTAAATACTGGATGAGTAAGAAATCGCCATTACTTGTGTCTTGCTCTTATGACAGAAGATCAATATCACTTCAGAAATGTATAGCAACTATGATATTGAATACCTGCTCTTCGTAGTTCCTATTAAATGTTGGTACTTCCGTTACTTCCTTAATATCAAACAATGTCGACAATGATTTCAAGACGTTGATCAGAAATAAGTAACAAGATTACTATATCATATGTACTGATAGCTCACGAGTAGAAGAATCTATTAGTTGTGCATGGTACGATCCTCAGGAAAACGTCCAGCAGAAGTTTTAATTAAATATTGCGTCGGTATATACTTTCGAGTTAATTGCTGTGTATGAAGCATTAAAGTATATCAATTCCATTCACCTCAAGAAAAACGTGTTGATTGCTATGGATTGCAAAGGTGTTGTAACACAGCTCCAACGCATGAATATCTGCTCTAACATTAGTTCTATTTAGAGTTTTCACGAAATTAAGAGATATAGTTTAAAGGTAGAACTTTTATGAGTGAAAAAGCTTGCATTGGGAGGCAACGAAAAGGTGGACAAATTTGCCAAATCAGGTGAAAAAAAATTACAAAATTCTTAATTATATTTTATAACCGTCTGATTCATTGATGATATTCAATTCTGTTAAAAGGGTTATTTAAAGCGAGTGTAGTGAGTACTATTCAAGTATAGTAACAAGCAGCTTCTGTAACTGGGCTGCCAATAACACCGGTGAAAAATCTGAAGTACATTATGAATTGCCCGAAACGTTACATAGGTCGTTAACGGTTTTTTCCCCCCAGTTTGTGTACCGTTTGATTACAAGACTTGTTAGGATCATCCAATATCTACATTTTTCAATTTCAATTATTTTCTACGTGAGAATAAAATAATAGTAACTTTCCCGATTGGTTTGTATAGTGTGACTGCGCAATCCATATGTTTTTCCTTTAGTGGGTTTTTCTTTGGACCGCGGTTTTGTCAATTTATTTAACAATGACCTGACGAACCCCTGGGCGAGAAGTGTGTATCCCAAATAAGTCCTTTGTTTAAATCTTGAGGCATGTGAGATGATGGCTATGGCTAGCGCTACATCCACAAATTGGCCAATTATCAAATTTTGTTGCTATCCCATATATAACCATAAATTATGTCTAATTATAGAAAATTAAAATGATAAGACAAAAAGAAATAATAACAAGTGAAGCAGGAAACAACGGAGGAGCAAAAGCTACTAAACAATTCTTTGCATAGAAATACAGTTAATTGTTGTCGTCGTCATCGTGCGCTTCTTGGTTGTGGTGATCATGCTATACCTATTGTTAATTATTATCATTTGTGTATTTTGTTGTATTTTATTGTAGTTAATCTAGATACAAATTTTTCTCTGTGTACAAGAAAACCTAAGTCACTAAAATATCAACAGGAACCTTGTTTAGCCCACAAAGGCTACATAAGCCACATCATTTATGGGCCTTTCAAATTTGATACTATGACTTTAAGCGGAACATCCAACATACGCTCTCTTTAGTTCGCTGAATTATATTTTAGAGTTATATATATATATATATTTGAGTTATATTGCATGTATCTACATACATTACGACCATCATATTCAATAATTTTTGAACATACAGCTCCGAATGTCTAATCTAACAGCTGGCGAGAAGCCCGTCGATATTTAGCAGAACTTTAGTTTAATACTATTTGCAAGTATTAGCAAACGTCAAATTTAGGAGAAGCATCATTTACAGCAACTTGGCTTGTAAATTTCGGTTTATTAATACACTGGCTTACAGCCTTGGTCAATAAAATGGAGCGCTTGTGAGTTATCGCAAAGACATGGAAAGTGCTTTTTGGTTTAGAATTAGTGGAGACAGTAGTGAAACGTTATTCTACAAATTACTCTAAAATGGCATGCAGGTGCTCTTCTGAGAAATATAATAAAAGTCAGACACAAAGAATCAAAATCGGTTATACATACGTTGTTGGTTCAACGAGTTCATCAATCAAGCAGTAGCAAAGAGTTTTCCTATAAATATTTACAACTATTATGGCAAAAAAGCGATAAGCGATTAAGTGTCACTTAACTTAAAGGGTGTAAATTGTGGATTTGCATTCTACAGAAATCTCACACACTAAAATTACTTACTGTTCAGTCAGTTACGGCTAAGGCTAGATCGTATAAAGATTAGGCAGAGAGGGGGATGTTTATTATACGAACATTCACTTTGAGATAAGAAGAAAACTTCTTTACAATTGTCTGCAGAAATTAGTACAAAAAAGAATAGTTAGAAGATCTATAATTAGTGCAGGATTGCAAGATTGTAAGCTAAGGAAAAAGCCTTTATTGGCCAACATATTTTTGATGAAGACACCATTCATGTTGCGGCTTCAAACTTTTTGGATTATCCTCGTACATACCTGTATATATAATAAGAGAAGTTGAGCATGTGTTAATCGATAAGAAAAGAAGGATATAAGAAGTAATTAAGTGAAGCAGTATATAACAGAAGAATAACCGCTACCAATCAATTCTTTGCATCCAAGTATAGTTTATTGGAGGTTGTTGTCGTCATAGTGTGCTTTCTGGTTGTGGTGATCATGCTGTACCTTTTATTAATTATTATTTGGGTAGTTTATTGAATTTATTGTAATTAATCAACTGTGGTAAGTTCGTTTACATTTGTTAATTTTTTGTAGGTAATATGCGTGTTTTTAACTTTTTGAATGGACAATGCCCTAGAAACTTTATCCAGCCTACATTACCACTTACGTGTAAGTTCAGTGCAAGGTTCTCTCAAATATTTCTAGTTAATATGTCTGCTAGGCTTTTATCTCTTGGAATGAACCCGTGCAACGTTTGCGCATAGCTGGATGCGCCTTTCCAGAATGAATTTTCCGAATTAAACCATCAACAACACCATGAGCTAGTATGTAAACCTTATAATATACGTGTCTTTTTTCTAAGAACGCCAACTGTTGTTCAAATAGACGTTCGTTAGATTAGATCGCAAGAAAATTGACTTTATATCGTTCTTCTACTTTTGTATGCTAAGAAAACAAACAAGTTTGTTCTAAGGCAAGTATGATATCAACTTAAATAGCGATTAAAGCAAAGTTCCAATAAAGCCCTCGGGTTTTTTTCTGCAAAACAATTGTTTCCTGTTTGGCAGTATAAACAATTTACATGTGTGCTCTTCTGTCTTCAACACCTAACTAGCCAAGAGATCAGAACAGGAATGTAATCTTCAATGTTTTGATTAGTATCAGTATAATAATACTGATCATATTTAATTTACACCGTGTATATATCGCCATTGAAACGAATAGCAAATAAATTTCGAGCAGTTTGATTTCATCCCTTATGCTCGTATCGAGTTCTACGTATGATAAATTTGCCGATCCTGCGCACGAAAATGCATTAAATCATTTCATTACACGACCCCGACGACCACACGGAGATCGCGATGAGTTGACAACCAGATGGCGCACTGTTCGTTACTATTACCTCGGTACGGCAAAACATCGTGGGATTGTGGGTTATATGGGAAGCTCGGATAGATGTGTGTATGTTACATACATACATACATATATTGGTCTTTTTAGTTTTTGCCCTTTTTTCTATTAACGATGGCCATAATTAACTCGCCTTATGATGCTTACTTTTTGTAAACAAACAGTTTCCACGTTTTCGTGACGCGTTTTTTATAGTTCTGTTGAACAGTAGCCGGTGGGTCGACGTCTGATGAGGACGGAGCTTTTAATGCGGCCGCCGCCGCCTCTACTTCATTCTTCAATATTAGATTTCAGATTGCCTTTAGGGATGTAAACAACTGATGGGTGGTCGGATCAGTGAATGTATGCAATGAAGAAGAAAATAAGATGATGAAGCACCCAAAACGTTGTTCTAATATTTGGATTTCTTCGATTGTCTTCTACTATTCGCCAATTTGTTCTGTTTTACTAAATGGTATCCGAAAAAGTATTTTTCACTTTAACAAGTCATTACTCCAACTCTGGAAATTTAATAGACAGGGACACGTCCTGAAATTCATTTCAAATTTCTTTAATTGTTAATTAAAGGGTAAACCAGAGAAGTTATATTGCCTTAAGTGAAATATTCTACACATGCAGTACATATTTGGCTTCTACTGAAAAATTTGGTAAAACATTGTACAGGATTACCTAGACACAAATGATGCATAATGTTTGATATTCTGTTATTCACTTTGTGTTTAACTTAATTTTTTTTTTACTTAAAACAAAAGAACATCTTTATAACAGAGCATCTTTGTGAATGTGTTAGAGATTTTATTTTTTTAATGCGCACAGTTCAAGTGAATGGTAATTCGTACTGTACGAGGATATACACGAAATACTTATTGTTTATTGCAAACAGATACACACAAGTTTCATTTATATTTAACGATTGGGAGAATATGGTTTCCATTTTTGTCAATAAAGGAAAAATAACGGGGCACAAGTGGCGCATCGTAATTTTTCGTTCTTTATGAATTATTTAAGTACAGTACTGTAAATTAATATAACTACTAAAATGTGAATAAATCAGATATTACGTCAATGAAAGGTCACTATTTACAATTATTATTATTACCTTTTTCAAACTCTCCTCTGTAAATCTGGTCCTCTTTGATATTAATATATCTTTCAACGTTGAAAATGACCTGTTGACATCACAGCTTATGCAAAATTAAAATACGGCAAATAATCGTTTGCAAATCTGAAGAAATCATAAAATTGTTTCAATATATGTATTTTGGTTTTTTTTTCGATCTACTTTTACTTCTATTTTTTCTTTCTCGTAATGTTCGTTCATGTTCTTCATCCAGTAATGATAGGTGCAGGCAACAAAGGAAGCTTTGGACATTTTTTTTCTATAAACTGGAATCTGCAGTGGTTCTCTAAAATAAACCACAAGGTTTGTATTACAAGACAATACATATTCTCATTATATCGCTCGTTTCGTCATTGCTCATTCGAATATGTAAGTTATATAAGTAATAGTTATTGTGAATTTCATTTTTTATAGAAATGATTTCTTTATCGTACGTTCTCGCGATATAACTGCTTAGCTTGGAATAGAATGAGTTGAAATACTAGACATTCTCTCTATGCTTCACGAAGTTCAGGGTTTTGAAAGCTTCTGGATTTAATTTAGATTCTTTTCTGTGTTTAAATGAACCAATGCAAATGTGGCGATAACATGCGCTATTTGTATTCGCTGTATCGGCAGATATGATGATTATTTATTTGATCGAGATAAATGCAATAATAATTTTCATTGCGCTTGTGCTGGAGTGTTATGTGAAACAGCTAACCAAATTGAAAGAAGATTCAAGAAATGTTGTTGCAAAAGCTGCAACGAAAATCCAACCTACAATTCTGAAGGTGTCAAGAAGACCTTCGGGACTGTATACCGGAGGATTCTTCTGGAATTGATGTAGCTGAGATATTGCAAGTTGCTCCTCTAGAATTAGATAAAATGAAGCTATTCACTTTATAAGCAATAATATTGTAAGTAATCTCCAAACTGAGATCCAGAAATTGAGCCTAGAAAACTCTAAACTGGCGAATGAAGTAAGTGATCTGCGTTTGAACTTACAACTTCTATCAAACCTATATTCAAAAAGGATGGTAGACTCTCCTGACAATTATCGTCCAATTTCCGTTAATTCGGCAATAGCAAAGCTTTTCGAATACGGTACGTTGAAGAGACTGAATTTTTTTCATGAACCACTCTAAGATTATTACTTCCTTGCAATATGAATTTCTTGGAAAACCGATCATTTCCGCCATACATCAATTTTATAATGTCCTTCTTCAGTTCATTGACGAAAAGCGTTTTCCTGGTGGAATCTTTTGCGATCTTAGTCGAGCTTTCGATTGCGTTCTTCACGATCGCTTGTTAAAGAAGTTATCATCATATGGAATTCGAGGAAGAGCCAGTTAGTGGTTTGCATACGATTTGATACATTTACATTTGATACGTATGCGCAAACAAAATCAAAAATAAACTGCATTTAACAAAAAATTCTGAAAAGAGTTGCTGACTTGCAGCTCCGTAAATATTATTTTGGAAAATATAATTTAAAAATGGCTTTTTACGAAGAAATGGTTGCCAGCTTCTGCTCTACAGCCAAGACTAATCGTCTTTGATATATTTTGCACTTTCGACTTATTGCTGAATGATAGCAGTTTATTTCCAAAGAAGCAAAGCATCTCGAGTGGGTTTTGCTGATTTACAAATAAGATGAAGGCATTTATGTGCAAAGTTACACCGCTTGTTTTCTGAAATTTTGATCCGTACTTTGTTTCCAAAATGTAACATTCTGGCGAAAATAATTTCAGTAAGAGATTAGTAAGGTAGGAGGCTATGGGTACTAGCATACAGTCAAACAGGAACTTATATCTTGGTAAAAAGATGTGAAGTGGGGGCAAAATTAAATAAAATTCTATACAAAGGTATCACAAGAAATAAAACCCGATGAGTTTTAGCGTGTTTCGCGAAGCATATGTATTACACAGGGCCAAAAAGCTTTTTTTCTTTGAATTATGTTACTAGAATATAATTAATTCCAAACGAACTGTGTGCGTCACGCTTGCAGTTTGCGTTTATTTCTAAATACATACTATTAGCTTTTTTCAATATAAATACTCTAATATATTCTAAAAATCAACAGCAAATTAGTACGTATTAATCTAATCATATGGACTGACGTTAAATCGTTGGAAACAAAAGAAATAGAAAACATTTGCCTACAACAATCAGAACTTTAATTGGACATTTATTTGCATAATTAGTACGTCGAGTTTGGCTTCTCCGATAACTTAAATTAAGCAATTTTAAACCGAAGGGTACGGAGTGCCGCGCGCGAGAGGTTGTATAGACACACTCCGCAGACGTATTTTCTAAACAGAGACGATTTCGTAATTTAATTTAAACTTTACTTTAGCCGTAATAAGATACTCTCTCCTCCGTACATGTTTCAAGGCCATTAAATTCGTTATACATCTTATTCGAGAAGGAGGACCAACGGCAATGGCAGAACGAAGCAAATTTACTCAACTTGCCGGCGAATAATTTTCGAAGTTTTCCGATGATGATGGGAAAACTTCGGCTACGAGTTTCCCATCGATGGTGTCTCACAATTTGAATTATTACGTTATGATTGGATTTATTAAATCCCTGAAAATTATGCCTATCCGATTTACATATATGCTTTCAAGAAAATGTGGTAGAGGGTAAAATTGCTTTTCTATTTAAATTAGTTCTTGTGTATACAGAATAATTTCTACTCATAATGGTAACATATTCGGACGTGTATGTGTGTACAAGTAAAGCAATGGTGGCAGACACTATTTATTCTATAAACCACAAACAAATGACATAAAATTTGTTGTATGTGGACATATATATACATAGATGATTATACAGAGGCATGGAAAACGACTATTCTAAGCGTTATATCCTGCTTTAGGCGTTGTGTCAAAAGGAGTATTAGTATGCGGAAATAAAATGTCAATTGCTCAAAAAAAATTCTATAAAGAAGAAAACATAACTCAGTTAAAAGTTAAATACGGATTATAGGAAGCGGAAAAAAAGTGAGGTAATTTATTGCTTAACGGTGTTGCTAAAGGGAAGGAAACTTTAAGGTACCTTGTATTTTGTCCGAAACATGTTGTTGGTTGTTATCTGATTTTTTATATCAGTTTATCCTTAGCTACTTAGACAATTGTAAAAACAAGTTATTTAATAAAATAATGATCTGTTAGTCTATTGCAGATAGCATGGATTAGCCCACCATCTTAAAATATGTGAATAACAATCTTAAAAATTACACAAACAACATGAATCAAACTTCCATTAGTTCCTATTCAGCGAATGATCGGCTAGGTAATTCATCAGTTTTGTTTTAAACTTAGATAAAGTATTACAAGTACGTATTTCCTCAGGATGTTGTGTCAAAATGCTGAAACTATATCATTCGGTAATTTTCCGTCGTGTATAAAGAATTTATTTTGTTGTCTGGTTCTTAATTACATTAAACTCATGGTTATTGGAGAATATATATACTGATAACTGGTAGATAAAAAGAGCAGTCAGTGTCAAAGTACGAAACAGTCTGAAATTCTGGCAATGATGAAAACGCTGATACTCCTGCAATAACCTTAATTATCCTCTTCTGAGCAATAGAAATCTAATCAGGCTTAGTGGACCAATTCCATAAACATATTCCGTAGGTTAATATACAACAAACCAAAGAATGATAAATTGAAACCAAATGGTTTGAAGATATGACATAATCTAAATTTTTAAATAAATAGCAGGCTGAATGTAATTTGGTAACCACAGCACTACAATAGCGATTCCAGTTTAAATGCTTATTTACAGTTAAGCTGAGAAACTGACGATTGTCAACATTATTCACCACTTGAGGACCTTTATATTAGCACAACTTCTATGCTTATTGTGAAAGCGAATCACTTGAATCCAAGTGTAACAAATCATCGAATTCAATATTGATTGACGTCTCAACTGAAAATCATTCCCGTTTTTATCAGAAATAAGAAATGTGCTACTATGTTCATACATAACTAAGAAGGTATCTGAAGTAAGTACTTAAATCGTTAGACTATAGTAAAAGCAGTGCAGGACGCAACACAGAACCCTATGGGATAGCCAAAGTGTCACCCCGATACTCCCATCTTCAATGTGAAACATATCCACCTTGTTTATATTTTATTCTAACTAGCTGATATCTATTACTAAAAAAAAAGAACTTAAACAGTCATACGCCACGCCATGAACACCACACGAATATAATTTAAGCAAAAGCCTATAATGGCTAACAACACAAAACCTGCAACCTCCGCACCACACACACACAAGCTTAATAAATTAATCGGGGACGGCCGTTTCAAGAATGCAACGATCTACATTTTCAACCGGTGATCGAATGATATACATACCTGTGCGAATGCGTGAATCTGTTACATGTGCAGTTTCCCAACTTCTTGCGCACGTCACCTCGTGGTAAGCAGCCCACGAACTGGTCGAGGGATGACTTGGGGAACAGTACCTAGTTTTTATGGCTGCGTTTTAAACGGCAAGCATGTGTTTCTTAGTGCTAGAGGGCGCCAAGAAAATTTAATCTTGATTCAAGTGGTGAATTTGTTTTTCAACTTTGCAAAAACTACCAGACCCTCAAAAAAGTACGGTATATTTTGACCTCTTGAGAACTCATCGCTCATCGCGTAGAGTAATATAATTTTCTTCTAGAAAAAGGTCTCAAGAAATTTGGACTTCAAAGGATGGTTACGCAGGTATTGCAGTGGCAAAGTGGGTAAGCACAAATTGTGTTACGTTGGCTAGCTCTTTGACTCGGGTCAAACGCTATAGTGTATAAGAAAAAAATAGATTTCCATGGATTGTCCTCGATTAATAGAACGGTACAATACACATATGGGACGAGCTGACTTGGCCGATATGCTAATTGCCTTCGATGAAACACTTTTCAAATCAAGAAGGTGGTATTTTGAGATAATTAGCTTGACTTATTTTCATTTCCGTGAACAACGTTTGGCTGCTTTACAGAAAAGACGTGGAAGCCGTTGGAAATGGAAAACATGACAAATTGAAAACGTTTCGCCCAGTTTTAACTTTATCACTTACCAAGACCGATAATACCAGCGTTAGAAAATCCAACTTCATGACATGCCAACGAAAGAAAAGATCAATGTTGTAATTGCCACACCCACTAATGATATCAGGTACGATCAAATTCATGAAAAGGAAAGGTGCAGATTTTGCTCAAATGGCCAAACAAAATTTTTTTTGCCACAAATGTTATTTACGAGCATGTATTGTTGCAGGACATAGTTCCAGAAAGTGGTTTATAGCTTAACATATGAAGAACTTCTAACAGTTGTATTTCGACAAAAAGTAAAAATTTTATTCTTTGTAGTATTTCATGTGTTTAATAAATTTAGTGCAAAATTTAATGTTCTTTTTTTCTGCGACAATATTTTTTCCGTTTAGGAGTCTAGACTTCTGGACCTGCAGTAATGTTATATATTATAATGTTAGTTTAATTTTACAAGCAAATTCAATGAGCATATTTACGAGACCTACTCTACTCGTTTGTGTTTTGGCAGAATTTAAAACAACTACATTGTCCAAAATTATAAATATTGGAAACATGCAATAAACATCGCGGACAGATCCTACTACACAGGAAACGGAATAAAGATGTAATGAAAGTATTGATTGTTTAGACATAGATAGTAGAGTTTGTTTCTGTTTCAATTGATTGAAATGCATTGACTTTTTGCAAGGAGACTAATTGGTGGTAGTTGAATAACTAATGTTGAATATTTAAAACCCAAAATATGGAATTCATATTTTGTACTTTGAATTAACCATTATTACATCAACGTTAGTTACTTAACTTTATTTTTATTTAATTTCAATTTTTGGATTCAATTTTTATTTTAAACTATAATTTTGTATGCAACTATTACATGGTTTCTCTAAATAAAAGATATTAATTTTCACAGTTGTCAGTTTCAATAAAAAGAAATAATTGATAGAAAAAAATTAACCTATGCGTTCCTTTAAATAACCAAACTTGAAGTAACCTTCTACTTGAAGTAAAATTTACATTTCAATTCGCTTGACACTTAACCAAATACGTCTTCTGACAAGGGGACTAGAATTAGAGAAAGAGGTTGTCATCCTTTCCTTCCGCTTCTTCGCTCCGGACAGCATTTGTCAAATATTACGGCCAGTTTGCAGTATACATTTCGAATATACAACATTTCATATTAGTTCAATTAAATTTTTAATCAACTAAAATTTCGCTTCTTTAAAAATACCATATTATAGCCTTAATTATGGCATCTGAGTTCATCTTCTAAAGCTATTTGATGTTAGTGAGTACCGGCAACCGTTCAAAATGTACCTTCAATTGACTTGGCGAATGCTTACCACTTGATATTTAATTTGCGATATTGTTGTAAAGACAAATTAAGATTTATTCTGTATATTTTTGTAGAGGTGGATTTCTGAATTATAACTGCTAATCTTTAACAGCTAAACACAAATAGCAGTTAGCAGCAGACACAGATACAATTTTTTTTATTGGCAGCAAATTTCTCTTGACTACAATTGATTACAAAAAAATTTAATAAATAAAACAATTTAATTTTATGAATCAATAGAAAAGAAACTGTTATTTTTAGCGGCTAATTTTATTTCAAAATGGCAGTAGCAGTTAGCATTTACTACACCAAATTTACGGGTATACCCACCTCTGCATTTTTGTAGGAAAATATTTCATTAAAAGCGAACATTTACGACGCGAAGAAAATGGAGCTAACATAAGTAATATTGTTTTTCCTCCGAGATTATCGTCGAATGGGAGTACAATACGCCAAGTATGAGATGAGGGGCACATGGGGCTATATAAGTCACTGGAGAAACCGACAATGACCTAAAAACGATTTTGCCCTGCCAACGATGATTAACAAAACGACACTCCGCCTGGCGCTTATGACAACTGCGTTTGATATTTAACTTATGAGTGTTAGTTTCAACAAGATGCATTTACCTCAAAATTTAGAAAGTGCATTTACACCCTTATTGTTCTCGCCACTTTTTTCTGGGAATAAATAAATCTATTTTTTTTTAGAGTTACTATGAAAATATTAAACTATAAAAATTGGCTACAAAGTAACTACTGCGACAGTCTGGGAAATGATATGATGAATCCGAAATTTGTTTATCGATGTTGCCAGCCAACATCGATAAACAAATTTCGTGTACATAAAACTGGATACTATGTCGACCTTATATGGCTTACTACGTTTAAATTAAACTCGCATAAGTGCATCTGCAAATTTATTAAAGCTCTCGTCGCCAACTCTTGCAAGCGCTTTGAGTCAGATTGAATGTAGGGTAAAGTACCTGTGAAGAGAGCACAAGATCACTACTACTTCAACTTTATAGGTAAGTAGGTGAGCGCATCTCCGAATGTTAAGTCTTACAATACGTAGGAACCGGCTACATTCATATCTTCGTGTCGAAGAAGCGCCGTAGCAGCTCCATTATGCAAATGATGCATTACTGTTTCCACCTCCTCCGCGTCTCTTTCCATCGATATACGTAAGTAGATATGCGGCGATGTGTGTGATAGCCCTCCGTGTTGACGACGACAACTACGAAGACGACGAACGGATCTTTTTAGGAAGCACTTATTCACGTCCATATAACGTTAAACTACAAAGAAGTACTCTCTCGTCTCTCTTGGTTCTAGCGAGCCTCTCGTTCGTAATATGTAGTTACGGAGATGCAAGTCGCTCGGACGGATAAGTCAGCTTGATAGATGCACATACAAAAAGTTTTACATTACCCTAATACTGCGACATGCCGTTCCAATTTTATGGTAAGATGATCCTAATGCGACTAAAAATTTACGTGATTGTCGTAATATTGTAGGGAATAAGTTCATTTTAAAGAAATTGTAGAGATTTAACCAGAAAAGAGATGAATATTCTTCTTCGTACAAGAAATAGAAATTACAATCAGTATCATCCCGAAAGTAATAAAAATGAAAGGAAAAATAATACCGACCACAACGAGCGAAGATATGAAAAATGCAAAATGATATAATAATAAATAAGAATAATTTATTCCATTGGAATTGACACCAGATAGTTCAGAAGTTATTATGATTAGCGTAGCAACGAATTCTTTAGGTGAATCTACCGTCACCCACGTTTTTCTAGCCAACTTTGCATAGCAACAAAAATATACTTATTGTTGCAAATTGTAATATTTGTTAAGGTAAAATATGAGATACATATATCTCAGCACTTCGTTGCCTTTATAAGCAACTGTTAACTCTGTCACGAGCCAAATCACAGATATATGTTGTGGATTAATTAGCCCTCATCAACGTGATATAGACAAGAAGCAACATGGAGAGCAAAATGAACATAAGATAATATCGAGCAAGAAGGCCGACACCTAATTTCTGTAGAAACAGGAATCCAATATTATAACTAGAGGTAGGCATTTTCATGTTAAATCCTTCTTCAAAGAATGCATTACATTCAATGACTTAATATAGCAAGAAGCTTTTCCTATCAAGTCACTTCTAAATTTGGGCTTAATTATAAATTCCTTGGTCTGTCTCTTATCTGAAATATCTTTCCACCAGTTTTAAGCTTTATTTTCTTTCCACTGTTTGGTAGCTGTTCTAATTACCAAATTAAATAACCAAACTTGAACGAATATACAATATTTCATATTTGTATTTCAATTGAATTTTTAATCAACTAAAATTTCCCTTCTTTAAAAATACCATATTATAGCCTTAATTATGGCATCTGAGTTCTTCTAAAGCTATTTGATGTTAGCGAGTACCGGCAACCGTTCAATATGTACCTTCAGTTGACTTGGCAAATGCTTACTGATGCAATTGATGCTTACTAATGATATTGAGGAACGAGAGACTTACTTCCAATGTCAGACGAACAGTTTAATTTCGGGGCTGGTCACTCGACGGATATTACTTTCGACACCGTGTATCATGATGCCGTTCTTTATAAAATGATCGGAATGGGCATTAATAGTTCCATGGTTTGCTTAATCGACTCATATTGCAAAGACAGGATATTCTCAGTCAGGACGGGTGATGCACCTTCTTCTAAAAAAGAGATTCTTAAGTAATTAATGGTAAAAAATGCCTCGCGGGCCGGAAAACGCAAGCTGCCCGCTGGCAATATTTTTAGTAATGGTGAATTCGAATTTCCTGGACTCCTAAAGCAACATCTCGAGCTTAAATGATTATGTATTAATGAGCATTATTATGTATTAGCAAAGGCCGTCTGGCAAAGGGCCAGTATTGGTGACAACACTCTCCTCGTCAGAATGACGAAAATTCCTCAAGATCGACATCCTCCAAGAAGCACAGTCATCCACACAGTTGGTACGATATTCTCAGATGATGAAATGATGTCGCTGCAGCTGGAATCTTAATATCTGTTATAGTTTTCAAATTTATGGGAACGCTTTACCATGAAAAAAATAGGAGATTTAACCACTAAAAAATTGTGTTGTCCTTGTACCATAGTACTCTTTGTTCTTACAATTTCATCTAAATCTGAATTTGCGGGTTGCCGGCGTTTCGTTGTAAGTGTAGCATAGCATCCAAAATGCTGTTGAACACTACTAGGCGACCAATCGCATGAGCATGATTGGGTTTCACCTAAAAAGAAATTGAAGAAATTCGACTTAAACGAAGTCCCGGAATACAACGTAGACGAATTCGAAGGAACGGTATCACCCAGGCACGTTTAGTAGGATGAATAAATCACGACACCTATCTTAGTAACGTTATTCTAATTATTATGATCCCTATACTGTAGTAGCGCACCATGCCGCAGTAACATAATAATCTGAACTCTTCTGATGAATAGGTACCCTTCTATATCTATGACACTAACTAACGCACTCGGAGACGATGAGTGGGTACAATCTTCAAAGTTAATACTTTTCGATTATACCGGCCGTTACGTGATATCGAAGGTGACGGCGATAATGATAATATGGTAGAGAAAGTGGCGGCGGCGAATAGCCTCGAAGCGCCGAAGAGCCAAGATCTAATATTGCATGGTGTCTTCCATCACCCTTTGGGGCGGCGGGAAGAAAAACTCCGACTTGAGTAATAGATATTAATTCCGGAGTCCCATCGGCGGCTCCAGGGAGTCGTTCCGGGCACGACGGTTATTATAACCTGGCCCCGCTCGTTATCAACAACAATCGCCCTGGGATAGCGTAGTTACTTGACCTCAGTCTATGATTACGGAGAGGAAAGGAGGTCCTATCGCGCAGGTAAATGGGGTTGGCGCGACCGCAGCTTATATAGACAATAACTTTCTGCCTTCGTGATGTTGATAGCAGAGGAAAAGAATGGCGATGATATGGAAAGAGCCGGAGCAAACTTAAAGACGCTGCAGGAAAATATAAGGAACAGGATATACATATATAACGATTGTAACATTTACTTTTAGTAAGCACAAAAGGCCAAATAAAGGTGGAAATTGGAGGAAGCTACATTTTTTCGCAAACAGGAGTTTAGAATGTAATATTCTGTAATGCCGTGGATGGTTAAGATTAGCATTGTTGAATACCATCCTAAGAAGTATTTAGCTTTTCAAGTTAGTTGCAACTAAAAATCAACTAAGGAAACAACTAGAAATCTTCTGAAAGACGACTGTCGGGTAATTTAGGTTTTTTATTAAGAATCCAATGATCTCTATTGCGTTATTTTGTTGTGGAAGAAACTTATGTCTACAACTTTATTTGAAAATCGAGATCAAGTTAACTTCTGTTCAAGAAGATTAAGGTATTGTATAATATTTTTGGAATTCAAGGCGATACGTCCCGTCGATTGTTGTATGAAAAGTGGTAGTCAAGAATAGAGGCATTGCTCTATTCTTTTCGGCAAATTACCGTAAATGTTTGCTGAAATGTTATGAAAGAAATCTATAAAATTCGCACCAGATATAATTTGTAACAAAATGGAATAAAATATTATTCCTAACATCTGTAACGCTATCTTTCGGAAGCTGAAGAATGTATTACAATATTGTAATAACACATACACACATTATACTAGCTGATTTCTACAGGATCTAGCTAGTATGATATGCAGCAATAATGTCATCTAAACAGAATAACTTTTATTGAATTGTTTGTAACAAACTGAATATGAAATGAATAATGATCCATCTATTTATCTTACTAAATTCGTTACTGAGTTCGTGAGACTAAATTCCAACTTGTACTTTCCAAAGTACAGTTGTTTATGATATTTGATAAAACTGTATTAACGAAACGAAATTTAATTATACTGTTCAACCAAAAACCTATCACTTCCACTAATCTATAACAGCTGTTTCTGTTACCAGTTTTTAAACGTGTGAACCAAAAAATCGGCAAGATATTTCTTGGGCAAATTGGAGGTGTATTCATTATTGATATATTTATTTAGTTTTAATTTAATATATTAAATTATACCTTATTCAATCCTGAAGCGCATCCTGAGATAATGCGTAAATTTGCGATGTTAAGCTTTGTTCAGTAGAAAGTTACTTTTTTAACCAATCTTAACAACAAGGTCAAATAAAGATGCTGGTGGTAAACGAAGAAAATGAGTCTTCGTTTTTTAAAAGATTTCGAATGCCATCTGTCACAAGTACATTTTCTCTTCGGGTTCATAACAAACGCAAACTTTACCAACTTCGCCAAATTTAAACTCTATCTCGTCTATCTCTCATAATAAACGAGAACTCCAGAATAAGGGTCCAAAATGAGTCAGCCTATATAGGTTACGTATGTTGAATTTTAAGTGCGCCCGTAATTTGCTTGGTATTTCCGACGTAATTAATTGATTGAGAAAGCCTCGTTCCGGTTAAGAATCGAACTTGACATCCCCCGTTTGCTGGACGGGCGTGCTAACCAAACCACGGAGACGTTCACTTTTCAAATACAGAAAATTTTTATTCTTATGCGCCAAGTACATCAATTAATTCTATATAATTTGGCTTATGAAAGGTAATCAAAAAGAAAGAAAACAATTAATTCCTTTCAAAATACCAAGAAAATTACAGATTTTAAATAATATTAATTCAATTCTGTTTGCCTGGAAAATAAATATTACTATCTAAAAACTTACAACTTACAACTGAAATGCCATCTGACGTATAGCTCTAAACTAAAAATACTGATCGTTTGTGATCCTAAACTTGGATGGATTATTTAATACATTTGTACATTAAAATTTACTTTTTACGACAAGATGGACGACAATAAAATATATGCGTACGAACGAGATCCACACGACAATCCAGCACCGCATTCCCCTAATGGAATTAAAAGCTATTGGCATTGTCCTAAGCGCAAGGAAGGGCCTCTTCTTCCTCTTCTTCTTTCTTTCTTTCCTCGGAGATATGTTCAGGATAACACGTGAGGGTATAATATCTTTCCAGCAGCAGATAACACCGCCCCTCGACACCATTTCCTTCGCGGTGGTGGTTGTTTTTTACGACGCACCGACCCCAACGTCGTTAATTAGGTTTTCTTTTGTTTTTTTCCTTTTTTCCCCGGCGCGTTTTTCTTGCCTTTCAATTTTGTATTTTACGTCCTGCAAGAAACAATGCTACTGATACACGGGGGTCCGAAAGAAAACATAAACATAATCATTAATTAAAAGCTCCATACCATCGTGTCATCGTGGTGCCAACAACAACGGGAGTTACGGCGTCGGTTGTTTACGATCTGCGTACTTTGGCGAATCAGCAAGCATTTCATGCATTCTTCTTCACTTTAGAGTTTTTTCTACCATTTCAGCGGGCGATATGTCCTCGGGCATTTTTTTCCATGTGAAAATTGTTTCGAAGTCGCGCCGCAATCGACGTTTTAATGCGACTTTTTCTCTCCGCCCTCGGTATTTTCTCCGTTTCGTCGCTTTGTGAAGTAAAATTTTATTGGATAATTTATTATCGTTACGTGTTTTGTTATTGCAGTGGAGAATGGAAGCGAGGCTTATGTATCTTGTTTCACTATTTGCGGGTAAAAATTATGTCTTGTGATACGTCAGATGTATCTGTTATTTCTTATATTATTATTATTATATATATATAATTAATTAATATAATTACTACTAACACAAGTAATAATACAGATTATTTTCGGCCAACACCGTTTCAAAAATCTATAACTTTTTTATTTTGTTTATTTGATTCTCTATAATTTGGCACATATATGCAAAGTGTCTTACTAACTCGTTTCCAGAGTAACGTATTCTGCTACAAATGATACAAGTTTAGTTTTTTTAATGGAATATCCTATGTATTATTACGTTTTTGGATAGCTCTATTATTCGCCAAATTTATTTCACCATTCTTAAATATTCTCTACACCCATCTATCACAGTTTTTGAGATAGTTTGAGATTTTTGTGAAATCCTCCTGTTTCTTTAATAGTCGGGATTTTGAACGCTCTACATGCCAGAAAAGTTTCGGCAACACGTCATAAGATTCGACCCATCTTATAACCATTTTCTAATGGAACAGCAATAGATTATACTAGACTTTGATAGAGAAACTGTTTTAGAACATTTTATATAAACATTTCCCTACGCCTAAAATGTGTCGTTCCTTAGTAAATCAAATATAAAGCTATGCAGATAAGTTTTTCGTTTAAGAACATAGAATGCGGCGACGAAATACTATAGCTTTTATCTATATTATCTAGCAAGTTAACAAGAATGTATAAACAATAAACAGGGAAACTATAAGCATTAGGTGTTGACTAACGTCCAACATAAAACGAATAAGTGTATTTAAAGCATCGCGCACGAATGAAAACTTATTGAAGGTTGTTTAAAAATTCGCTATTTAACTAAACAAAAATGTTTAAGAAAATATTCTGGATGAATTTCTTAAGGCAGTATGTAACGTGGGCATTACAGGGAACAATACAGGGAATCGTTTTGTAGCTTGTTTCGAGAAAAATAGTCTCAGTGCCAATACATGTCGGAATTGCATATTTTACAGATTATTTTCAAAGCATATCTTTAAAAAAAACAAAAGTTTATAGTATTTTCCGTACTCTTTCCATTTTAGGTAGTTTGAAGATCCTTAATGTCTGATGATAACTAAGAATCCGTCGATTGTGAATGATATTTACAACAGTACTGTTGTACGTCGCCATCTAACTTTAAGAGATACAGCCATGCCGTCCAGAAAATAGCCTAGATGGCATCACGTAGATGCTCTGGTACCTGCACATGCTTATCATGATGTATTAGGAACACGTAAAACAGGTGCATAAAAACAGTAACTAAAAGTACTGCTAATACACATCCTCGTGGTATTGATGGAATCACTCAGGGTAAAAGCAACGTGAGAAGAGAAAACACTAGCCAACGGACATGTTTCTGTCTACCTGGTGTCATCAGCGTTGCTGCGACTGCTTTTTCTTCTCATATCGCTAATTATATATCGCTAATCTCCAAACTGGCATGTAGTACATCTTACGGTGCCCTTTGGTGCCTTCTCTCCTCAAATTGCTTTTGGCGTGAGTGATTCTATTAATACCGAGTGCAATATTAGCATTACTTTTTAGTTATTATTTTTATCTGCAGAAGGTTTCGTGAGCCAACGCCTAACCTTCCATAGTTATTGTACTTTATTACGAACAATACATCATCTTGGATACTCCAGAAAAAATTAGGCGCATAAATATGATGTCAGAGCAACCTTTTTAGTTCGTTCCTGGGTTATTGGGAGAAAAAAAATTAAGGAAGCAACTCCCGTCTCGATTCGAATGAGTCAATTAATAAAGAGGATGCCCGTGAAATTAATACAGCGTAATTAATAGCGGATAGAGAGAAAACTCGGGGGCTTTGTCCTTTCGTCGGTCGGCTTAAGAAATTTGAGCTCCAAGTACTGCGTTATACAGCAGTTGCAACCGCAGAAACAACGGGTAGAAAATTACATATGTAGTGGTTGAATACCTAAAGGCCCAAGATATTTTTTATTTGATAAAGAACGGGCGTAGCATCGAATTATTAACCACGATTCAGAATTCTTAATAAGATGGGGAAGAATCACATTTCTAAATTATATACTTGAAGACTGAGGGTCTAGAACACTGAAATAATTCACTACCATCCCTACCGCAATATTTCACTACGACTGGACGTACATTTCGATAGGTAACTGTAAACTTTCATCTTCTGTAGTACATATCAACTAACCATCTAACCTAAAGGTAACCAATTTCTGCGTTTTTAAATTTGCGATGGTCTGGCAGCGATCATTTGATTGATTCAACAGCAGGTAAGCCCGGAATTTAAAGGCTCTAAGTTTGTATTAAGCAAAAGGTGTAGTAAAGGCCCACGCTTTCTGAAAAATTTAATTCTGCATTGACTGGCTTCAAGTTTACGTAGACGATGGATTTGTCAAATCTTCTGAATTTAAGATGAGTCAGATACTCTTGATACCTAACTCTGATTGACCTTTTTATTTGCTCAGCAATATAGTTGATCACAATCTTCATGTATTTGGGGTGACTAATTTTTTCGTCATTGATTAAATAAACAATAATATTTCTTTTCCTCGGGCGAATCAGAAATCGTCTTTTAATCGTTTAGGTTCATGCGGACTAATAACAAAAACTAAAGTCACTTCCAAGGCCAGGCCTCTGCTGGAATATGAAAAATTTAAGGGTTTCATTTAAAATTTTAAAGTTGAAGGTTAAACCGGAAATCAGATTAAAATAGCAATACTTTTGTTTTAGTCTTCGTAATCAGTACTTAGCAACACCTGCGGTATTCTTGGAGAAATTCAAGCGTTTAGAACCTTCGCCTATCACTGTGTATACAGGTCTTAAATGTAGATATGTACGTCTATTTCTAAACCATTTTTGTTTCTTATTCCCACCGTATTGAGGAAAGGAATCCTATCATCTTTTTTTTTCTCGGTCTTCATGCAATCTACGCGAATATTGCGTAAAAGATTCCGTTATTTTCAGTTACTAAATTTAGTGTATAGGAAGGTGCAATAGTGTGGCAAAGTTCAATATATCTGCTATTAAGAGAGGTATCAAGAAATTGTAGGCTCGGTGGTCCAGTGGTAAGAGAGCTTGCTCCTGACTAGACAGAATTAGGCGTTGTGTGCCTAACGAGTCCCGCTAGAATCAACAAATTTTCTTAGTGCGTCCGGTACACTCTTTAATATGTGTATTACACATGGTCTGTTATAGAGCCCCACATGAAGAAATCTATTTTTGTTAAACCTAGTCAGTGATCTAGCCCTGCAGCTGGTTGTCCTCTTCCTACGTACCTATAAGAAAGTTGATGAGATGCCTTAACACGTTGCAAGAAGCAATTTAGTAGAGTATCAGACACAACTTCTATAGGAGACATTTTTTAATTGAAATTTAGCGAGAAATAGTTACTGGATGCTAGTCCTCGGCTAAAAGTTCTTTATACATAATTACATAATATACTACCTTGACGTAGACTTAATTATTTTCGTGATATTGCTTTACATCTTCTTCCTTTCCAGCATCCAAACAGTATAATCTCTCATCTATCACTAGGAGAGCAAATGATGGTCGAAATTTCTGAACGTCGATTCACAGTTAACATGCACCCGGCACCAGTCGCTAGCGCACGTATCATAAATCTGGACCGCTCTAACTGACGTGAGATATAGGCCCATCATGTTTTGATTATTACATCGGTTTATAATATATTTTTCGGGTAGATTAACGATATTTCTCGGAAAAAGGAAAAAAAAACTGCGTATAGATAGGAAACACCTAAAGCGAAAAGGGGATTCGAATGATGAATTTGAAGCGAGAGACTCATTTTAATGCATTGGGCTTACTCTTCGATTAATATCCGCGTAGAAGTGTTTAATAAATTAATTTCGTTTTTGAAACCTAAATGATAAAATGACATGGATTAATCATAGTAATTATTATACGATTTGTCCACTGGTGGAGTTAACAGGAGGTATGACAGACAAAAAAAAATTATATTTTTTTCCTTTTAAGTGGATGCCTTGCATATGTTTCAGGTATTTAGTAACTGCTCTAGAATTTTTTCCATTAACATTTCTCTTTACGTAAAGTGTGTCGTTCCTGAATAAACCAAATGTGAAACTATGCGCATAAGTTTTTTGCTAAAATGAATTCGCTAAGAGCGCTGCGACAAAATACTGTAAACTTTTGGTTTTCCAAATATAATCTGCAAGATCTAATTCATGGACACAATTTCAACATCTATTTGAAATGAACACAGTTTTCCTTCATACAAACTGTAATGCGGTTCTCTTACATTTCATTAACATTGCAACGATGATTTTGGGGGAACGGTTAAATAACTTGTCTTTTGATATCCTAAACCTTCAATTTCAATGTACTATTTTCCTGCATCAATTTATAGTTAAAACTCAGTTATAACATTGCAAATTAAATAACTTTCATAAAGATGTTGGATGTAGTTATGTCCGTTGCTAAAACTTACTGCGGTATCATAAAGTCAGTCTTTTAGTTGGGTTCTTGCATGGCGTGCATTACGCTATTTTTAGACTAACAAAACTTAATTGAATTAATATCAAATTGTAACTTCAAAGGTATATCCTAATTGACGGTGATCAAACAATCGCTATC
>LR737384.1:20433777-20487922 GCA_902655005.2 Marronus borbonicus
ATTATATTTTTTGGTTACCGAAAGAATGTCTAGGGATACTCTAGGATCTACAGATCTAAAAATTAATCAATTAGCTTAGAAAGATACATTTTTGTTTTCCTTCCATTTAAAACATTACACTGTATAACTTCATATCGAATTTATTAAAGAATGGCACATTTTAGATACAGGGAAATGTTCACAAAAAGAAGAGACTTTGTAAAAATATGCAAGGCGTTCGATTTAAAGGAATTGTAGTAGCAGGAATAAAACTTGGTACTAATACCGACGATTATCTTGTACCTTCAATGTGTTGCTGTATCAATATAATCTCAAATTATATTAACTATCTCAGAAGCTAAGGTAGATGGGTGTAGGAAAAGTTGAAAGTTGAAATGAATTGAAGAAAAGCGTCCAAAAACGTAGTAATATACAGAATATTTTATTCAAGAGACCAAACTTGTATCGTTTGCAGTGAAACTGAACATGCTGTGTACTTGAGTGTAATGTCTCGGAATATTCTTGTTTGAACACTGTTTTTCTAAATTGCTCAGGAAAAGAATTATTTTCCGTCCAGCCCCTAGCCAATATATATATATATATGATGAAAACAATGTTTTTCTATAAGAAAGCCCATTTTTACATACTTTGAAGTCTAGAAAGTTTTCAGTCGTATATTGGTGACCGTTTACACACGGAGCATATCCTTCTGGTTGTAGTTGTGCCAAATGAGAGCGTTCAGATCGAGTTGGCTTGCCTATAGATATCTCGTGAATTTCTTCTTGGAGTAATGGGAGCAAAGTAAGTCCACTCAGATTGGTAGGCTAACCTATAGTGCCGCACACTATAGAGAGCAAAAGAAGGTCGAAACACCGGTGTCTTGCAACCAAACGCTGCTTTTAACACTTATACTTACGGTATAGGTTGACTGTTCATACTTTAAAAGTACTTTTATTTAATCCCGAAAAACATTATTGTAATGACAAATATGCGACATTCCTGGTTTGAATAAAAATTATATTTAGAACCAATATATCGCATTGTTAATTTTAATTGGAAAGAATGCTATTATCTCAATATGTTATATAGATAATTTCTATATTAAATGTTTAAATTTAATAGATTCTTTTTATTTATGTTAACTATATTAAATTCGCCTCCTCTATTTTAGTAAAACATGTATTCGACTATACTTTGCAATATATTCCTCTTCGTGATATAAAGCACGTATATATATGCCATGGAAGAACAATATCTGGCGGAAATCGATTGAATCCATTAGCTACTAGTAATATCCGTTTGTTTACTGCGCGTGTGTCGGAACAATAACACCACACGTCGACTGCATACAATACAGAGGCAGGAACTTGAGTTTCCACATTCGCATTTTAAGAACACACAATTCGCTTCCTAATTGACCCAATTTAGCCCGAGAAATTAATCCGCGTAATTATGTGTACGGACGGCAAACAAAAGAAGCGAAATTGGCACCAATAGGCGCGTAATTTCGCAATGTAAAACTCAACATCCAATTACCGCGCGTCGTTATCATTCGGAAAACTCCGAAATTTCCCTAACTACCTTTAACGACGGCGGAGCCGCGCTATATTAGTATTAGGGCGCGACGAAATAACGCGCTGTAAATTCGGCACTTATTATTTCATTGCGCGGAGGGACCGTCGCTCGGGATCCTGAATACGGCCGCCGCCGCTAGCTGTCCGGGCGACTCACAGAAAAGTTGTTACAGAGTGGCTGCAGCCCGGCCCAGCAGCGAGCGAAAAGTTTTACGAGTGTTCCATAGGTCGGTAGGTCGAAACAAACCTAGAGGTATAATGGTAGCCGACGCTATCGTCAAGCGTAGTTTCCACCGACGACCCGCGCACGTTAACGCAATTTGTACACAATTTCAGTTTCGGCAGCCCGAGAAATAAAGTGAAATTTAATAATTAAAGTCCTCCGAAATTAGCTGTTTGAATACGCTGTACGGCGAATATGTATTTGTTGGTCCGTTGTTACATTAACTAATGACCATTTGCATGTCATTGCCCAAGTTTCACTTTCCATTCCTTGATAAGAATGATTTAAAATTTTCGAGCAAAAAGTTTTGATTGTGTCTGATTAAACCAGACTTACATACAAATAATATAACAGTCGCCATTTTCTATTGTTAGTGTTTACCATAATCTGTCAATGTACTAACAATGTTTACGAATTGAATTAGTCATTGTTTCCTGGTCATTGGTTGTTTCTGGCAATGGAACACCGGCACACGAAAATTCAGATTTCGTTGAAACTCTAGAGATTGACATAGTACCTTGATATGTAACACAATAATATGCAATCACTTGATCACTAAATATGCAACAAACAATGATTATGACAATCATATTTGGTGGCAACAATAATTTATTGTAATATCAAAACCATAGTCAACCAGGTAAAATATTATTCGGCAATTTGAAAGCATTAACCTTCCTAACACAGAGCGGGGTATAATGCGCACCCTATAGTGCTATTTTTTTTCTGTATTTTTAATAATTTTCTTATTTTGACGTTACTGTTGTTCGTATAGGCTTGTAAATCTGGACCATTTATTAGTAAGATTATCTAATTAACATTTTACTGAGAACATTATTAAAAAACAACTCACTGCGGGGTATGCTTACACCCCTCACAGCGCATGGTGTTACAAAATGTGTTTCGTGTTTCTATGAACGCATTTAGCTTGTTGTTGCTTAGTGTTTGTATCAAGTGATTCTATGTTCGTTGAAGGAAAAATCTGTATTTAGATTGGCAGGTAAGTTATTTATTATCCTGTGTCGCCAACTGTGTACTTACATTTACGTTCTGGTTGCCGTAGTAAACTGTTCCTCATGGCCTCGTTTTCGAAAGGCCGAATTATTAAAATTATTAAAATAGCAAAGATCATGGCGACTTCCGGTTAAACTAAAGTGTAAGAAGCTTGAAAATATTTCGAATAAAAAGTATCAAACTATTGTAAACCCCAATTTTTTGAAGCTGAAGAAAACCCTGTATCAGAGACGATGGGGTAACGAAAGGCCGCGCACGACAGTTCGACTTCCTCGTGTATTTCGGTTGTATGGCATACTGTACACAATATGCAAGAAAAATACACGAGAAATTCGAATCGTCGTGCGCGGCCCTCGATTATGTCATCACTCACCATCGCTGTGTTATATATATATTTTTCGTAATGTCTTATGATGGGAAAATTTTAGTATATTTAGAAATAAATCGCGCGACAAAGTGCGTATGAAGACGTTGAACAGTTATATACAATGGTTCATATGGTCGTGTGTCATCGCGCATAAACCTACGACATCGTGCAGGTATTTCAGGTGTGCCGAAAGACTAAATATGGAGGATGACTTTAACATCGATGAAAAGGGAAGAAAAAAAGGGAAGGGATTTAAATTCGCAGATAAGGTATCAAAGAAAACGTTGTTTTAAAATACTGCAATAGTGATGATGCTAAAGAACAAAAGAAGAATTTGGGTATGTAAAGCAATGAGTCGGATTCGTATTATACGTGCACTTCATTCGATTCCCATGAATGATTCGTACGGTACGAAACTTCACTATTTATACGTATCGTATGCGCAGCATATACGAATCATTTCAGTTCATACGAGTCCATATCTAACATACAGTCGTACTGCAGTATAATGATTCATTTGTTGGTTTACAATAAAATTGTTGTTGCATTCTATATACTGTATAATTAGAATTTCAATGTAACAATGACTTTTTCTTTCGGCGATATGCAATACCTTCCAGCACTGTTACCGAACCTCAAATCACCTCCAATAATGTCCATTAAATAATCAAACGTCGTGACTGACATCCTGAAGTAATTCTTCATGATTTCTCAGCTTTGGATATAAGGCAATGTCTAGACCTGAAGGGATTCTATCACTTAAAACAGGATATATTCAGTCTTCTGTCTTTTCTTGGCCGACGTTTTACCCTTCGATATAACGTCCACAAAATGATTGCTAAACGCGCGACAAACACACATCGTCGCATTATTAGTAACTTTCTGCAGAGATCGTTTCATTCCAGAAACAAACTTTCGCAATTTGGTTTATTAAATCAAACAAAACGTAAACTAACAATTGTATTTGATGTAAAAGTATCTACAAATAGGTATACCTAAATATAAACAAGCGTTCGTACAAATTATTCTAAAACTAATTATTAAAAAGTGTCATATAATCAAAAAAGGATGTATATCTGTAGGTATACACATTAAAGCGTTAACAAAATCTGGTGCATCAAGCACCAGCAGCAGACTGAAAGGATACGTTAAAAAAGAAAAAAATTGTACCTATCAATTTTCAAGTGCCGCAGCTATGTGCTTGTCTAGCTGTACATTCAGTTTGCCAGGATTGAATTGAGTCGTCGCTGAGTCTCTAATTCGACGAAAAACGAGTTGGAGTGAGAGCGGAAATTGGGTCAGTGTTTTACGAACGTCGGCATTGCTTCGATTTTGCTGACAACGAAAGAAGAGTTCCGGTGATGATGGTAATAGCGTTTAGTTCTTTGAGTCATTAGGTAAACACTGTTATGTATCTCGCAATAGAGTGCTATTAGACGTTTTAGTGAAACTTCACCAAAAACTTACCGGTATGTAACGATGAGTAGTTTAAATCGCTCTATTTCAAAGATATATAGGCATATAGAAATGTATATAAAGAGGGTAGTACTTCTCTAATATGTTTTCTTGTATTAGTTTAAAATACGAGGGTTATACAGTATTTATTGTCTTTAATATATTAAACGACATTACTTTTCAGTGTAACCACTACATACTTGACGACATTTATTTCACCGATGTTCTAACACATTCACACCTTTTTCGAACAACTGCCAGTTTTGATCACAGAAAAATTCTTGAACTGCAATTGTAAATACTATTAAATTTAGTGCCCCAAATGTCACTAAGAGCTAGATCGCAGCACAGTTTGTTTGTTTTTTTTTACAATGTACAGGTGCACTTCTATTTCCGATTATTTTCGTTTCTTAACTCACAAAAATTGACGCGAACTGAATTTAGTAATCGTTTGCCGCTACCTGCAGTTGTTGTTTAACGTGTGCATAATTTCGCGGTACACAAATTCTTAATTCTGCGGCACACCGCTGTGTGAACGATCGTATTTAATTACGTGGTGTTAACTTTCTTAATTGTTCCCTTACTTACGCGTTGCCGTATGTGAATGCTCCTTAAAGATATGTCTGTCGACATATTGCATTATACCTGCCGCTAAGCATTAGTGATCCATTCCTACACACAGGCTGTAGCGGTTAACGCGCCTGTCTGGAGAACGTGAGTCTTAGGTTCGAATCCTATCGGAGATGACATTTCTTTCCATTAATATAAAAAAAAATATTCTGTCGGTAAGAACCAAATTTTTCACGGATCGCTGACAAAAGCTAATATATCATTATTAATAATTTGATAAATAGGTAGTTCGAATTTGGCAAAGTATGGTGTTCAATTGTGACAATTCTGTGTATTTTGTAGGCATTGTTGAAATAGAGCCAAGGATGCAACTTAATCTTGAAAAAAATTACGCTGAAATGTATTTGTATTTCAGATTTTTTTTAAACAAATAGATGTATTTATATATATGCAAATGAAAAAACCGATCTCTAAATCTGTTAAAAATAGACATATGAGGTTTATACTACCTTGGCGTATTTCTAGATGGAGAAATCAAATAAATAGTAATGTATAGATTGTTTCGTTTAAAATAACAATGTAAGGACCTGGTTCGCTACTTATCGATAACCCTGTATATACGGAGATATTTTTAAAATGCAGGTACTTCATTTACCATTACAGTCCATTACAGTATCTGAAAATATTGACGTTCTACCGTTTACCCAATAGGCACAATACTGCAATTTCTATATGCGCCACATGTAATGTCGCTAACAACGACGGGATTATAATTCTTTTTGTGATGTCTTCGGTCCAGATATAAAAGAAAAAGCGCTTTTGTCCCAATGAATGAATCTTTAATTCATCACCCACCTACACAGGCGTGTCCCGATCGGTTTCGATAGGGAGCCGGAAGTGGAGGAAGAAAAAACGGGTCAAAGGATATTTACTACCACTAATCTTCTACTTTGGTGCCCCATCCTTCTTTATATCCAATCCTACTATCTTCCCATAAATATATGATCATTACTGCGGCTTGGGAAACGGGGCCAAAAGCTATGTATATGGGAGCTCCTCGATTTCCCCCGCGGTCGACCCACGCCGAATTTACGAACGGTGTCTGCTTAAAAAATCCATTAGATCGTCGACAGCGACGATATGAATCGATACGTCAGCTCATCATCAGCGGCAGCAGCGGCCGAGACGAGATGAAAAGAGGGATGCTGTTTTATTGCAACATGCCTACCCCCATTTCCGATGATGACGGGAGAAAACAAATGTTGTGACGGTGATTTGGCCGATTTTATACATTGAATAATACGCAGCCACCGCGTAGGAGGGTGGAAAAATGAAAGTGAAGGAGAAGAAAAGTTGCAGCGTCGAGTTCGTAGAATAGATGAATGTGATTATGATGTTGAATATCCATCGATCCATATATCCTTCGATGCTTTTGAAAACGTTACGAGGACTAAACTTAAGGTTTTGTAATGCAAAGGAAATCAAACAACATTTTAAATGTTTTGCGGTTATTGCTTTTCGAAATATGTAATCCCTGCAATAATCTATGCACTGACGATTTGATACTGACCTTTTCATTTTAGCGGGTGTTACCTCAAACATTAACAACATGTAGAGATGCAACGCACCATTTGAACCGCTTAATCTATATTCCTGTTTATCAGCGTTGGGTAGGAGCCATGTCTTCAATTGCTCGTCTCCATAGTTAAGGTAGATTATTCTTGAATTTGTATAGCTGATCTTGAATTCGGAGGTGATTGGTGGATTGCATCGTATCTAAAGCGTAATAACAATTTGCGAAAATTTTGATTTTTTTCCTGACAATCTTCCTTCTGGATACTTCTCCAGGACTATAGTAATCTATGTAGTGGTATGTTCGAACACCTAAAGCTAACACCAATATCTTGCTTACAGCGTCTGCGGTGAAAAACGCGTATAAGCAGAATCCTGATTCCTTTTTGTGAATCTGTAGAGATCTCTATTAGAAAAAGAAAGTGCCGGTGACTTCTTTTTTTTTCCGTCCTCTTAGAATACAGTTTTTCTTAAATTCTTGCTATATGTATGCTTTTAGCATACTTTCTGTTTTTTCTTTTTTTTTTTCTTGTAAAAATATTTTATGTTTCATTGTATATTACTTCTTTGTCCTGCTATAGGCTATTGTGCTGTTTAATAAATTATTATTATTATTATTTTTCCTATAAGATAACTATTAAAGTTTTTACTCAACATTTATTGTAACAAATTATGCTTCGAGTATATTGAAATAAGTAAATAAACATTTCCTTAAATATTAAATGTAATTTAATGTACAAGGTGGGCCAAATTCGATACTTTTAATAGGGAACTTACATTTCTAAAGGAATTAGACAAAAACTGACCTAAGTTTCTGGAGCTCAATTTTAAAGAGAAATCGATCGGTGAAATCCTTATTTTGATATCTTCCTTAATATAAGAGATACAGAAGGTTTTCTTAAAATGTGGGATTTTTAAAAACCCTTGTAACTTTTTTATTTGTGAAAATGCTTGATTTATATAAAAACTATATTAGGGCACTTTTTGACGCATAATCCGATGCTCTAATTTTTTCTTTCTTTAAACTCCTATTTTTTGAGATATTATCAAGAATTCTGTGTTTTTATATGGAACACCCTATATATTTTTACACTATTGAAAAGCATATAAAATTACCTTTAGAATGATATAACGCACTTGATATGTTATTTAAACAATTTTTAAATTATTTGTTTTTCTTCATTTCACATTATTTTAAGATGGCTATGGATGGTAACTAGCAATGCACGTATTTATTTTATATTGTTTAAATGTTCAGTTTTCATTAATATTACAGGTGTTTTCATTATCTAAGAATTCAAAAATGTATGAAAACTATGAAAGTTTAGTTTAGTTTAGTTTGTTTGAATTGTTATTTGTAACATTTAATATTAAAACAATTTTTTTCTGCTTTGTTGAAATCTTTTATTTGCTTATTTACCACCATCCATAGCTATCTTAAAGTAATGTGAAATGAAGAAAAACAAATAATTTAAAAATTGTTTAAATAAAATATCAAGGGTGTTATATCATTCTAAAGGTAATTTCATATGCTTTTAATAGTGTAAAAATATATAGGGTGTTCCATATAAAAAAGTCTTGATAATATCTCAAAAAATAGGAGTTATAGCATAGGATTCTGCGTCAAAAAGCGCCCTAGTGTAGTTTTTATCAATCGAGCATTTTCACAAATAAAAAAGTTACAAAGGTTTTTAAAAATTGGACATTTTAAGAAAATGCTCTGTATCTCTTATATTAAGGAAGATATAAAAATAGCGATTTCACCAATCGATTTCTCTTTAAAATCGAGCTGCAGAAGCTTAGGTCAGTTTTTGTCTAATTCCTTTAGAAATATAAGTTCCCTATTAAAAGTATCGAATTTGGTCCAGCTGTACATACATAGATACGTATTATCTCAGTAACTTTCGCTATAGGCTGTATCTGTTTTTCCAACCATATTTCTTTTCTATAGGGTAATTTAGCTTACGACAACAATGAAGTCTGCGCGATTTATGAAAATACATTTACCAACATAAAAATTTTCGATGTACCGCACATATTGCGGATACTGATAACTCGCCTCTTTCGCGTGGCTTTATTTGGATCGTTCCACCAAGGTTGAAAGCGGGGCATCCACATTGTATACGGTATTGTTATTACTGTTCGATGGCGGTATAAAGTAATTGGATGAATATATATGAGCTACTCCCAATTCGCAACAGCACAAAGGATGATGAAGTAGCTTTAATATATCGTTTCTCTTTTTCTGGCGGAGGTAACCAGGTCCGATAACGTCAGGGTTTTATATCAATAATATTATGATGCCGACTTATATGATTTGTGTGTAATACCGTATTTTACTCGGTCGTTGTAACTGTAAATAGAATACAATAGCACGCGTCTAATTGTAAGTGTCAAAAAGGATACATATGAAAATTAAGCGTGGGGTCTCCCGATCTAGGACATGATGTATTTTACGTTATTTCTTAGTTCTTTCATCCAGGAAACTATTAAATGAGTCATTTATGAAATCGTTCTCAGATTCTATTTGCATTGAGTACGTATGTACGTATACAACAAGCTTGAAGAACTCCAAAATTGCATATTGGCTTATAATGTGACGAATATGCTCAAAATTCCGAAATGGACGACAGGAATCGTTCAACTTCTCGAGGTTTATGTATTTCCTGCATGTAAGAAATGTTCCTTCGATGATGTTTTGCTTGCTAGTATTGATCTTGATTTACAATAAGGAAATATGTCATAAGATTAGTTTTTTGTTCATAATCAACTTGCCGCCAAGAAAACCGTAACTTGATCTTATATTTTTGGTATGAAAATTGCTCTATGGAATTCAAACCAAGCAGCTATGTTATTTCAACAAAATACGCATTTTCACACATTAATGAAGATCTTTTACATTTACGTTAAATTTGCAGCACCCATGGAGCTTGCCGAAAGATCCATACAAATTAGTGACTAACACTTCGTAAGATCTCCTTGTTGGCTATAAGTTAAAAATTATGAATTCATCTTTTCAATGATATTAGGCTCCTACAAGTTGTAAACGTACACTTTTTCATTCGCTGGTGTCTATTCCTCTGCTATTGAATATTTTATTTATAAATAATCACTATTCCGGAAGTTTAGCAAGATTGCTCCTTTATCGCGGAACAGTTTTACCTCTCTGCGACAAAAATTCTTGACTGAAATGCCTGTGGATATAAAATAAACTAGCAAATCAAAAAAGTAGACGCAGAAAGTGCTTCGCCCTCATTTCCTAACTTTAACGCGAAAGAAGGTAGGTGCGCGATTTTTTCGTTTTATACTTGCCTGCATCTTTGTGTTTTAATTACTTGGGTGGCCGGGTTCATTTTAATTAAAAGTTACGTACCTAAGTAAATGTAAAAACTACAAAAAAGGTAGTGAAAAGAAGGGCAAAACAACACTTGCTAGGAAGGTAAGCAAGAGGGCACGACTGTGGAGCACCGTATGAGAAAGAGGAGAACCATTAATTGCATATGCTTATAATTACAGTGGATAAGCTAAAGCACAATCGTAGAAATAAACTTTTACCTATTCCACTTATTATTCTTTTTTAATTCAAACGGCGGAATTAGAGGGTTGGTATTTATCTCGGAGCGAAATTATCTTTCAGCATTTGTTTTATTCACTCATAAATTGTTATAAAATTTTATTCTTGAGTTTTTTGATTGTTGCATTAACATGTGTCAACAGTATAAGGGAATGCGCAACTATACAGAGTAGTAATGCCTCCTGTTATAGAGTGTATGTCAATATTATCTTCCAGAAGGGTTCCATCTGTTTTCGAAATCGGAGGTAGGCAAACAGTTTTCACCTCTGAGAAGGGCCAAAGTGTTTGTAGAAGACTAGAAGGAGAGGCATCAATATTTTGTCACCATATAGCCTAATTCGCAGCTAGGTTACGTGAAAGAAGAAAGTGTAGCTGATTGCTTAAGAACAGCTTGGAAATACTATTTCCTATGTATTAGATAAATTAAGAACTAGAAGTGTGGATGAATGCCAAATTATTGTAACATAAACTGTTCTAGTTACTTACTAAATTTAGAAAGCGAGGCAAATATTGTTACAATCATACTAGATCATTTCGATTTTTGACTGTAGTTTTGAGACAATCTAGTGTAATGGTACCGATATTTACCACTTGGAATAATTGCGTTTGTTTCGTCCGTTATCTAACGGTTTTGTAATTTGATTAAAATTTTTTTTTTCTGGCCTAAATATGTGTATTTAAATGCACGAACCCGGTCCTCTTGCCTTATTTAATATTGGAACTGGGAGAACATTGTCCTTCCATTCAATTTGTTGTAGCTTAAATACTATGTCCTTTTAAATAAATATCATATTGCAAAATCCTCGATTTATTACGTATACATTAGAACTAGTTTCGACAATGTGCCATCATCAGCCAGAATCTAAGTTAAATTACTAACAACAAAAACGAACAATAAAAAAGCCCAACTAAGCAGCATAAATCGTTTAGCACAAGAAACAATATAAGAAGTAGTATAAGATGCTTGAGGATCGAAATCGATCTTGCCCATTTTCAATATTTATGCTACTATACGCGTATCGATGCATTGCAAAAATTTGTATATCGTATACGCACGCTTGTGCTGTTGTGACGAATGTTATCGTGAACTACCGAAAAATAACGTGGCCCTAGATATCAATTTTGTTCGTCAGTGCCATGTGTTGCTCCAAATTTTATCCAATTATCGAAATTGACACTTTAAGTGAAAGTGTGCTTGGATAAACGGCAAAGAAAAAAGCACCGCTACTGTAAATGCAAGCAAAAAGAATTGAACATGCACGAAATCGACCACTACAGATTTAATGTTGGACGACAAAAGCTAGAGCGTAGCATACGCAAAGAATTAAATATCCATCGGAATATTAAACCTGTCCTCCAGCAATTTCAAGTAAAACGGGTATGCGGTCTTCCATTTGCTTGAGCAGATTAAGTTTTTGCCATGTAGTCGTTACTCGGAGGAATCAAATCAGTAGTATACGCTTAGCTCGAACTCGAATTTTTATCGAAATTCTATCACGAGAGTAGTTATATTTTTCGATATGCCCAAACAGATTTTTAAATAGAATTGGTTTATCTCCTTGATATACGGTGACACGCACATATGGAGATAATATAAAATCAGAGAGACATTGCAGTAATAGTGAACTATCTGGTTATCTCAGGCATACCCGGAAAATTTTACGAAAAGTAGATTAGAGCAGAGAGTACAATTCAAACCAGAACGGTTAGCAGGAGATGTACGCAACTCAAAACCGCAAACGTTGGAGATGTCCATACTGATAGCAACGACACGACCAGGTAAAGAAAGATTATTGCTTGGTGCGTAGTACGATGATGAAACGAGTTTCGTTCCCTTTTTGTGGTTACCGCCCAACAGGGTATATAAGCTTTTTAAAGCTTGTTACAACTTCAGGAACCTTTGTGTGTAAATTGCGTGTGTAAAGTGTTCAATGGCTTTGTTACTGTCATCTCGTAAAGTGTGAAGCGTAGTTAATTGTTCACAAACTGCGAATGTACCGGAAAATTCGATCCTAACGGGGCTCGAACACACAGCGCCTAGTTAGACACAGGCCCCCTTACCACTGGACCACTGAGCGATTCCATACACTATTGGTAATACCCTCACTACCAAGGAGCTATGGCTTGATAGATAGTGCATCGAAGGTGAGGAGAAGAACAAGAACACAAACGCAATGTACATTAGATTTCTTTTTTTCTTTTCTATTTGCTAATAATTTCCTACACTTAATTATATATTAGTAATATTGAGAATGGCTTGCGCAAGGATGCGAGATCACATTTACAAAGCCTGTACCTGAGATGCGTCATTCTTCAGTAAATTAAATGTGAATTTGTGTAGATGAATATCTACACGAAGTGCACCCAATTTTTTCTTATACTATAACTATAATGCGATTCCTCTACTTTGCTGCATATTTACTCAACTCTAATCAACATTTTCTGATTATTCTCGCTATTTATTATTTATACCTGCATATTAGCATGCTAGATAATGTATCTAAGAAAATGATTACTTCGAGCAGATACTGGAATTGCACAAAAAAAAAGTTCATGCGTAATAAATGTTCTTCATCGCAGCACTCCATATTTTCAAACGAAAAACTTATCTGCATAATTTTATATTAAATTGATGAACGCAGGACGTATTTTATAAATAGCGAATTTATAAGAGAGCATATCTATTAAATTTTGGAGAAAGGTGCAGGGCGTTCTGTTAAACAAATTCAATTATTATGAATAATGGAATAAAATTTGAGCTACTGCTTTAGGATGTAAAGTATTTAAGGTATCGTCTGTTAATTAAATAACACCACTTGGTAAAAAATCTCCTGATCTTAAAAATCAAGATTGATGGGTATAAAGAATAGTAAACAAGGAAGGTTGACAAATATTGGAGAGGAAAAAATAAAAAACAAAATTGCTATCACTTGTCGCGTACTTGGATATAATTTTGTGTTGTATATAATTTTTCCCCGATTATTTTTGTTAGAAAATTATTTCTCTAATTTGCCCAGGAACGGAATTACCTTTCGCTTACACACTAGGCGGACAGGCTGTGCATACTGGTAAAATTTTGAGGATAAAACATATAACCAAAGCCGAGCAACAGAATTAGAAATATAATAACTAAAAATTATGCGATTAAAATATTTATACAAACAAAATATTAGACCATTTACAAGAACGCCAGTTTAATTACGCTATAACTGCAGAACAAATGAAAATCGGATAAGGACATATTAGTTCTTTTACATTATTTTCACGTGTACAGTACGCTCCTGGAATTTGGTCCGTTCCTCCCGACTCGGCCTGTACTGAATATCAGAAGCCATATAGCGAATTCGCGCGATATTTTGTTCAGAATCTTGTGTTCTATTGATAACCACCATTTACTTGTGACAGCAGCTGATAAATGCACAATAGTTCTCAATAAATTCTTATTATAACGCTTTCCGTGCTATTTCTGAATCTTTCAGTTACCGTTCGTATCTATAATGCTATTTTACTTCTGCAACAATAAGTACGGTATTTTAATAACTTTAATAAGTTTAGAAACAGACTATACTTAGTCTATACATACCCGACATTTTTATTTACAGATTGAATGGGCAGTATATTTCATAAAAGTACATTTTCTGCGAGGAATATTTTGTTGTAAATTATATTACTCTAATCAAGCGGATTTTTAATAATATAAAAATTTAATAAATTTATTTTTAATTTAATAATTAAACATACACCAGCTCTGTACGGATTAAGAGACGTGTGTATGTACATCTTCATTATTGACTGTTTGCTTGAAAGAAATCACTTTTTGGTGCATTTCCTCCATAATCAACTTCTTAAACGCAGTGCCGATGTGAAAATGGCCTCATTTCGACAGTATCGTCTGGCTCGTCTCGTCTTTTCCCACGGAAACTCTTCCTCTTGCTTTCGCCCTTTTACATGTCGTTCTGTACGTCTGCTTCTCAAAATCCATTTACGGAGCCTCCGGTCTAGACGCACACGGATTTTCCCACTTCGCTGACTGATAGCGAGCGGACAGATGAAAGCTCTTCAGAAAAAAATCTCCGCTAAAAAGCTTCTCGTCGTGATTGAAAACCTGAACGCTCGGAAATCTTATTATAATATTATAAGGATACGTAAACTAAATAACGAAATAGTATTACACTAGGTTTATTTTTTCTTTTTTTCATAATTCTTTAGAAAAATATAATGTTTAGTTTACGCTGCACTTTTGTTAACTTACCACTGTTTGTGGTGTGATGCATATTCAATAACTCCTATTTTAATAAATAATGAATAATTAATCGCTTTAATATTACCACGAATTAAGGAATATAGTCTTATCTTGACATCAACTGTAATTCGCTTCCTTGAGTGTTGCTTTTATACAAGTCAAAACTTGTAATTTACGATTTCCAAATTTTTTCGTGTTGCATGTTATATCAAAAGTATTCTATTAAGCATTTCCTTGCCTAAATTTCATAGTTGAGGAGATATTTCAAATTATTAGAAAAAATTGGGGTTTATAGAACTTATTTCAACATATCATGCTATCCGTGAACTATTTACTCTACTTAACTTGCTTTTATTTCGATATAAAAAAAAGTTGTTATAGTACACACTAAAGCTAAGCATAACTCGAATCCAAAAAAAAATAACATTTACAACTAATAAACAAGTTTTATAACAAATACTCAAAATGTCCACCTATAACGTTAATGCAACACTGTAAGCGTTCTTCAAACGCATAGCTTACATTCCCTAACATGCCTATAACAGTACTATCAAATGCTTCTCCTATTCTGTTCTTCATATCATCTGGTGTTGTCAGAGGCATTCGTTACACTCCGTCTTTTATAGAACACCACTTGAAGACTATTTTTATCAAACCTGGTGAGCGAGTTAGCTATTGCAAATGCAATCCTCTTGTTATCCATCTACCGGGAAAGTTTGTATTAAGATAGTTACGAATGAAGTTTCGCATCAGTTTACGTTTTAATTCTACCGAAAAGTTCATTATAACCGGTTTGTTCATCAATTCATTTACTGATGAGGTAGATGCTCACCACTCTGACCACAATAATTTCATTAAATTCGATTTTCATTCATTCCGTTAAGATGTCCAAACCATTTCAATTGATTCCCCTCTACAACGTTTAGTACAGACTCTACCCCCAATTCTTCTCTTACCGCTTCGTTCCGTATTCTCTCTTTACGTATTATGCCATTAACTGCTGATATTTCATGTCGATGGCCTATAGTCTACTCTTTTGATACTGGTTTAATACCTTGCTTTCACTTCCATATGTTAGGGTGGGCCTGAAGATAGTTTCTTTGTATACGGTTACTTTTGTCTTCCTACTGACTTCTGTTTTCCTTATTAGCTACCTATTTACATACACTCCCCGACAAAAACGCGGTAAGATGTTTTAAAGGTTTTAAGGGTTACAACATTTCTTTGCACTACTTTGCACTACACACAAACTAGCAAGGTATCTACCATAATTAATTTTTTATTCATAAAAGTAAAATAAACTTAAAAATATCTCCTCCGGTAACATATGAACTAAATAATTAATTGTTACTCCAATGTTTAAACAATTTCTGCGACAAAAATTTAGACGCTCTGTTGCAAATGTAAAACAAAAATAAACAAACGAGTGATCAGTAATGCGTAGATCCTCCATTGTTCTTAATCACTTCCAATAGTGTGTTATTAATAGATTTATATAAATTTAACACATAATTTTGAGGGATACTCTGCCATTCAGTCACTATTGAAGTTTTCAGTTTGAAGTTCAGAAATATTGACGGCCTCCGCCATAAACACGACGTGCCAATTCATCCCGCATGTTTTCAATAATGTTTAAGTCTGGTGACCGTGCCGGCCACTGTAAAGTTTTAATCTTTTTCCCTTTAAACCAATCAGTAATGGTTTTTGCTTTATGAATTGGCGCGCTATCTTGTTGAAAAACAAAATTGCGCCCGGCCCATTGGTTTCCAAAACGTGCAAGATTATCACGCAATAAGTCTTTATACGTCACAGATGTCATTTTGTTTGTGCGAAACACTATCTCACTTTTATCGCGGAATCCAATCGCTGCCCATATCATCACAGATCCACCCCCTAATTGTCTGGTCATTTTCACTTTTGGTTCCTTTCTCAGATCATGATAATAATGCGAATATCCATCCGGTCCGTCCAAATTACAACGTTTCTCATCGGAAAATATAACTTTTTCCCATTGTTTCTTCCAGGATATGTGTTCTTCAGCAAATCTCAACCTCGCTTCTTTGTGTTCCGCCGAAAGTGGCGGTTTTCTCAACATTTTCTTCGGTGATTACCGGTGACGCCTTTAAAATCCTTTGAACATTACGCACGTGCGTTTGTACCCCAGCCTGTTCTGCAATAACTCTCGCTGACGCAGAAGAATTGGATGTACACCGCAATATCATGCATTTATCCCGCTCACTTACAGCTTTCGGTCGCCACTAGCCTTTTGGTTTGCCGTAATTTTCCGGATCTTTTAAGAAATTTCTAACGCAATGACCGCTTCTTCGTAACCGACGAGCAATTTCCTTCTTACTAACACCATCCTGGTGCCAGGCTAGAACTTTACCCCTTTCTATCAAGGATAATTGTTTTTTTCTACCCATATTGCAAACACTTTGTAAAATATAATTTCTCGTGGTGAAATGTGTACACTTTACCAGCACAACCACTGCATAGAAAGGGAAGTATCAAATTAAAACATTTTTGCATATTAATGTAATAAATGCAGAGGGTCTGAATTTTTGTCGCATTTAAAATTCCTATTTTGATCTGGGAAAATCTCAATTACCCCTCATAAAGCAATAAATACCCAGAAACATCTATAAATGGACTATTTACATAACATAAGTATTAATAACCCTCATTTACATTTTATATAATGTCTATAAACTTTGTTTCGTAAATAGAAACGATACCGCGTCTATGTTTTTGTCGGGTAGTGTATATACTTATTCCTAGGTATTTGTAGTCGTTTGCTACTTGTTGGATTTCCTTTTCTCTCAGTACTGTCTGGATTATTTTGCTTTCCTACTACCATCATTTTTGTTTTGTCCATGTTAATGTTCAGGTTCTTTTTCTCAATTTTCAATTTTTCAAGTTTGCTTAATGGTCCCTTTCAGTTGGCGCACTGATCATCAGGTCATCGGCAAATGCGTATTCAGAAAATCTTGTTTTCTATCGCTTTAATGATGTTATCTAGGAGCAATGCGAATAAGGTTGGACTCAATACTCCTCCTTGTCTTAAACCATCGTTTATGTCAAAAGTGAGTAAATAATGTAACTCAATGTTTTATTTGTTCATTCGGCGACTCATCGAAACGTCGGTTGTTACACAGTAAGGTAGAATTTACGTCTTCTAATTCAAGATTGTTGCCATTTATTTCATCGATTAATTTATATTTTTGTATAAATTTTTGTCTATGGCAAATATGTTTCCGTCTTTTAGCCCATTTTTCAGTAACAAATCAGACATTAAAAGGATAATAATTATTAAACCAACTTAGGACCTATCACATAATGTTATCTTTAAAATGGCCCAGATCGGGACCTGCGAAAGAGGACGCTGGAAATAAAATCAGCGAAGTAATTCCGCAGAATTCCATCGGCAGAAGTAAATTTTCCGGCGTAGCACGGCATCCCGGCGGTTCTTCTCCCGACATGCGGTAAAACACGTAAAACCGATAAGAGAAGTTAGCAACGGGAGCGCCGACGGTGGCAGGCGGTAAGGCGACCACCCGCTCGCTTATTGAACCATCTATCACGGCCTTATGGCTTTGCCGGCGACAGGGTTGCATTTCCCCAAAGCACACTGCCGAAGTATTTCCGGTTGCCGCTGAGCCATGTCGCGTTTGTCGCAACGACAATAGAATTTAGTTCCATATATCGTATTGGTATGTAGCGTATGAGTGCAAGACGTGCGCTTCTTTAACACGGAATCCGATACTTATTCGCCTCGCTGTTCGATTTATCGAAATCGGGAAAATAGATTATTCAAAATTCTATTCAATTTTATTCCCAGCAATAGAACATACTCGTAGTCATGGGTAAACCACTATATGTATGTACTGCTGTGTATATCATGGTAGCCAAATAAACTGGCATGATATATATTAGGTTTTCAGTTGATTTACACAAACTCTATATCCGGCTATATTTTCCTTTAAAAACCCACATCAAAAAACCCATGTGGTTGAACTAAATTGATTTTGTTAAATGGTAATCGTTTACTCGTGTTCAAACAAAGATTGGTTGGTAGAAATATACTTTGGTTGGCTCAAGTATATTAGTTTTCAGTGTACAATTTCGAAATTTTCCTTGATAAAGTACTTGCAATGTAGAGAAAACGCTCCTAAATTCGTAATTTTTACCGTTAAAAACAGGCTGCTTACATTGCTCTGGAGCCCAAATCTTGATAAGTTTAAGAGTTAACATTTCGCAAAATACTGATGCTGGTTATACAGTATTGACACCATATGTATAGTATTTCTTAGGAATTAAAGTGGGAGGAAGCTCGGCGTTGAACGGGTGAACATCCATGTTCGATGTTAGACATTGCCATAGCCTTATAATACGTACCCATATTCTTCGATTTACTTTCGTGGTTGAACATAGTTGAACAAGAATCCAAGAAAGTGAATGTCAGGTTGTGATGCTAGTAATGTTCATAAATTCGTTAAGTCATGTGACATTTATGTTGGCAATTCAGCTCTTTTTGACACCGACTATATTGCTTGCACCTGATTGGTTTACTTTTGTTGTAATCCGCAACAGTTGAGTGTGAAGATAAAAGTTGGTAATCTTCTGAGATTTGCTCGCGGCATGATGCTATTACTGCTGTGGATCTTCATAAATCGAAATATGTGAAAGGAGCGTTTTATCTGAAAACGGTTTCGCTAACAGTAGCTGTTATTGTTGTGGACCGGTTTAAGACAGCAGCATATCTGAACAGAATACGCAGCTGTTGAGAAAACATTTAATTCATTATTCAGATTTACTTTGCAAAAATTATGTAGGGCAACTGTAGCTTTGACAATGTTGTCAATATTTTCAACCTTCTCACATATATTTTGTTTTAATATACGTTACCTACTAACTAAACACAAAATCGTCGAACTACAGTAAACACATTTGAAATTGTGTTTACTGTAGCTCGACGACTTTGTGAAAGTCAATAATTAAATATTTGTTGCTGTGTATTGTTTGAGTAGGAATGCTTCATTTGCTACTAACACAAAAGGAGAATTAATGTTGGTGTTTGGAATACGAATAGGCTTGGGAACATTCATCGCATTGATCTCTTCCTCCAAAAGTATAAGTTTCAATTTCCACCGCATTGCACAGTTATTAAAAAAAGGTGAGCCACTCTTTGCAGGAGCTTGGATGCACATGTGTTTCCTGCCTAGCGCTCCGATGCAGCTGGGGAAAATCCAGGTGTACAAGTCAACACAAATATTTGTCCATTTATCCTCAGAAAGAATTTCCAAATAAGATGGCGATATTACTTCCCAAAGAATTTTGGTTTCATGAATTATTTGTTGTACAGTAGTTTATCTGAATTGGAAAATCCAAGCTAAAGCTTGCTTGTTTTCACCTTACGATAATGATACAGAATAATTATCAATAATCAACAAAAGTTCTATAAATGTATTTCTACAGGCCGAGTTAAACGATCGTTGCATTGTTCCGGTTTGTTTTCCAGGATTTACAAGAGCCAAATCATGAGTGGTGTCTCGCAGACAAGATCGTGCATCTTATAAACAATTAACCCCCTTCGAACATGGCCGGATTATTGCGCTAGATGAAGGCGGTGTTCGTAATCATCCGACTATATGAAGGTGTTGGAACTAACTGTTAGGTGTACCCAAAAAGACCACCCTCCGATAAAATTTTCTTTTAACGCGCTTGGTTGTGGAACATTGGGTTCAGTCGGTAACATTTTTGGCACAGCAGTGGTGGGAAACTATCGGCCGTAGAAAATCATGACGGACAGTTCACGGACGAATAGTGCGTATGAGGTTCTGTAGCTACCTAAAATAATTACTCAGCTGTGAACGCAGTTATTACCTTTGTGAAAGATCCATTTCTTCTTTTCTTACCCCATTTAGTTTGCATAGCTTAGGATTGCGTTTAGTTATAAATCCAGGGGCTTGAAATTCACAACAAAGTTTTCATAAAGGTTGATATCTTAAAATCAATTATCGCTTGAAAACGTTCCGTTTGCATACGCTATAAACTAATTTGAATTTATATATGAGGTCCGACTGTACACTTGAATACGAAATCTCAATTTCCATAATATGCTTTTACTCACACTGGTAGACCGTAGGAACAAAGCTAGGCACCCGCACACGTCATCATACTTAGACAATGAGAGACGGTAATAGACATATGACGTATAATTGAGTACAAATTCAATTTGCACGCCAGTGCCACTACCATCAGGATCAGACGTATGGCTTCTCCATCTTCGCCCTCAAGATGCGCTTCTACTAATTTTGTTTGCCTCATCCCATCATCCAAAACTTATTGTGAGCGTATGTGTGTGTGTGTATATTTAGGGGTATATGGGTAATTTTACCCTCTATTTGCTTCTCAGATGCAGCGAGCTAATGTCACTTCTTCTATTATAGCGCACTTTTTAATTCTATTTAGGCGTGGCACTTGTCCTATGCATCTTCAAGAGCGTTATTTTTCTCCTTATCCCACTACATCGTGGCAACGCAACAATATGAAAGCCCGCTTTCGCCCAAGGCGACAGTACAGGCTAAGTGGCTGTCTATTGACGATAATTGAATCAATAATTAGATTTCCGAGGACACTTTTTGAAGAATGGAGAATGTCCGTTATTCACGTTCCTATATTGGCATATGTTTCTTTCAACTAGATTCAATAATTTGACGTTGATGAAGCGAGTATAGGGGTTGAGCATACTTTTGTCGCAACAGGAAATTAAATAATGTATTGCTGAAGTACTTTGAAGAGCAATAAATATCGCTGATTGCGTTGAAATATTATTCAAACAATTTACAACGTGTGATAATTTAATTCTTTTACTATACGAATATTTCTGAGTGTAAAAACATATATTTAAACTATTACGAACAGTTTTATTATTAAAAGTCGAGAGAGGTGGTTCTTCTTAAATACTTTACAAAAGTGAATTGGTTGGAGGATTTATGGATCCCACTAATTTTAAATAAATCTTTGACATAGTAAACACAAGTAAAACATGAAGGGTGTGTGTAAAGTGGCGAAAAGCTACGCCTACTTACATACATATGTCCTTCATAAAATTCTCAGTCGATTTTCTCATTAAACTAATTGACTTGCATAAATGTTTGAAATTTTAGTAAATTTAGAAACATCCTTTTTTTTGTATCTGTTGGTTAAAGAAATGCTAGAGTGTATAATAAGGCATATATTTGAAGGTTAAGACTCTATAAATTAGAAAAGCAAAAGGTTGTATAGGCTCAAATATTGTTATTTTCTTTATTAAAATTACCAACATTTTTCGAGTGCTTTTTCACTCTTCGTAAGGGTGGGACTATCAAAAAATTACAGTCAAGACATGAATTCAAAGTATAATAATTAATTTATATAGATCCTAAATACTCACTGCACTGGAAGTGTGCAACACACAAGGCATATCAAATTTGAACAATCGTACATGCGTAACAACAGACTACTGGAACGGCTTATTCACAAACTTCATATTCGAATTAGAATGTAAGCACTTATTTTTATTTGTTTTTTTTGCGAGACCTGAGATGTCTGTGGATTAGGTGGAGCTACTATTAAAAACACTAAATGTTACAGAATATCTTCTCACATTGATTGTTTGAGTGACAGAGGCTTGGTAGTTTTTGAAGACTGTAGCTTGCTAAATTGTCAGCAATATTAAATTTAAATCTTGTGGTCATTATCAATTTTCTAGGAAAATATGGGAAGAGCAAGACACTGCATTCCCGATAAACGAAAATTAATACGAAACCTTATAAAACAAGGAAAAACTTAAAAATTTGTACAAAACATAATGTGCTCTGTTAAAATGATCATTAACGTTCTGATGCATCAGGAAAAACCTGAAACTCGGGGCAGAAAGCGAAAAACAACTGTCCACGACGATTGCCAGATCGTTTCGAATGGTTCGCGCACAACCATTTACTATGGCAATGCATGTCAAATGCAGTTTAGAGCTCCCATTTCATATGACCACTATTCGCAGGCGTTTACAGGCTGCTAGTCTGCCTGCTAGAAGCTCACGAAACTTTTAAAAACAAGACCGGTACAGCTTGATAAAGAGCTCTATTGAAAGCGAAATTGCTTTATTCGGTGGTAGAGGGATGAGGGAATATGTGAGAAGACCTGCAGCAACGGTTTATCTTCCAAGGGACACTGTAAAAACAGTAAAGCACGGAGGGGCTTTTATTATGGTATGGGTGCATTTCTCGTATAATGGTGTTGAACCTATAGTTTGTGTTCAACAGGTTATGGATCAACATGTGTATCTGAATATACTCCAAACAAGTATGCTGCCATACGCTGTGAAAGAAATGCCTCTTCGTTGGGTTTTCATGCAGGAGAATGACTCAAAGCATACCAGCCGGAGGGTCAAGAATTGGCGTTGTGGCGAATTGTGAGAAGCATCGGTTGACTTAGCCAGACCTCAACCCCATAGAAAACTTGTGGGTTGATATTAAAGAAGCCGTTGCAGAAGCAAATCCAACATCACAGCGTAAACTATGGGAAATTGTGGAGGCAGCATGGCATGCCATTCCTGTAGAACGTTGCCAAGGTTTGGTGGATGTGAAGCAATCATAAAAAATGAAGGCTACGCAACAAAATAATGAGTTACTTCTTATTATATATTTTTTATATAGAGTTGTTTATTTTATTTTTATTTAATTTTGCAGAACTGCTACTGTTTTGCACTCTCACAGTATACATAATATTGAACTATTTTCAAAAGATATTAAATTTTGATAAATGGTATATGCCGAATTTTACTTTAGTCACCAGACGACGTATGAGTTAGTACTTATGCATCTTGTACACTATTCATTATTTTTCAGTAATTGCGACCGCGCTGCTATTATTTTGCACAATGCTGTAAATGTATTTTAAAATGTTATCTTTTAGGAGAAAAAGTTTATAGCAAATGAAGTAAAAAGAAAAATGTAAGGTTCCAGACTATTAAAAAAATTATATGCCTCATATACTCTGCATACTCGTTTCTTGCAGTATGGTCGTCCCTTTAATTTTAATGACGTTAAAATTCTTGCCGTTGGACGAGACTATTTTAAACCACACCAATTATAGCCATCGAAAATTTAAGCTGTATCTATAGATATTTATTTTGTATTGTGTTTTTGATTCAGAAAACCCTATATATCAGGCATATTATTTCTATTTACTAGAGAGAATAATATCGCATCCTTGTTTTAGACCTTTGGTTGTTTCAAACATTTCCCAGGTTTTGTGTTTCATCTGTACGTAATTGTTTTGTTTGGTACGGGCTTTTCATTCCTTTAATTATATATTCCTGTATTCCTAGTTTTTCCACCATGCCGTATATTGTTTCTATCCATTTTATCGAAGGGTTTCTCTAGTTCTATGAAACAAATGTGCGTGTCTCTATTTTCGTTTAAAGCCTTTTCTGCTATTTGCCTTAATATATGGTATCCTGAGTCCCTCAGTTTGTTTTAAATCTGTATTTTGTATCTTCGAGTGTTTTTTCTAGTTTTTGTGTTATTCTCTTTTCTAGGAAATATATGCTGAGTTATGCATCCTGCTCTTGCAATTACGTCGATTGAAACTATCACAATTTCGACTTGCGTGTAAGTATGAGTTCTTTTCGAGTTGTCTTCAGCCGAGTGCCTCTGAATTTTCGCACTTTGCGAATCATCTTAAAGATAAGAATCACATTTTTCTACCAGAAAATAATTTTACCATATTACACATTGGGAACGAGGGGAATTTGCTTAATAATTTGGAATCTCTTGAGCAACAAATTGTCCAAAAGGAGTTTTCTCTAAATTCACAGCTGACGTTCGTATTAGCATATACTACTGGGTTTTGTTTGATGCTTAGGTCTACTAAAGTTTTTTAAATTCTAGTATAGCTATTCGCTGCGAACTAATATTTAGTTTCGAATCAGATTTCTCCATATGTAGGCTTAGTTTTATTCAAAGACTTTGTTAATAACTTTAAAAAAATATTTCTCTCTTGGTATTACGGAAAACCTAATCCTTTTAACACGTGCTTGTCCGGTTATACACCAATTTTATTTATACTTAGTTTAGAGGCCTCCTAGAAGTACTTAATGACTAACTTTTAAACCTGTTTAAAAATCGTATGTATGGTAAGTACATTTTCTTTATATATATATACTTTCTAGCTTGCCTGAGGATGCGCTGCTAACCGGTAGCATTAAGTTTTTCAAATAGAATTTTGTGAGAAAATTGCATTCTTTATTATTACCTTGATATGACGAACTCACACAGAGTCACCATCAATTGCTTTTTCTAGGATTTTTGCGTATGTCTTAGCTGCATTGCTGAGTATATTGGGCTTATTATGCCTGTTTTCCATTTTTTTTCTGTTTCTTTCCTCTTTATTAATCATTTATTTCCTTCATTATGCTCTCCATTTCTTTTTCTTCTTGTAGGCTTCTTTTTTTAGTTTTTTTGTGTCCTGCAGTAAGTTCTTAATATACAGATTATGAAATTTTCTACTATTGTTTCGATTTCGTACAAATATAGATTTGTATTTCCAGGGGTGCGCTGATGACTAACCAATTCTGTTTAAAAGTGAAGGTTACATCAAGAAACACGGAGCTAATCTAATAAATTGTAAGGAAGTTACACGTACAATTGTTATATCAGTTACTGTTAACGCATTAGCTTTTATAGCAGCTACAAGTATGTATAGCACCCGCTTAAAAACTTTAATGAAGTGCTACTTTATGAGATACCTATAACATTACCGGTTAAAAGTTGCACTAGTATATTGATGGCCGCATCTATATCTAGATGGTTACATAAAAGTTGTCTCATTTACCAAAATTGGTGTCCATCAAACGCAGCGAAGTGTAGTTAACGCACAAAAAAGGTCCCTTTTTATGAGCACGCACGCGCCTAGTTAACTACCGCACTTTCATCAAGAACCTTGGAACTTGCCAACTAGGACCTACTAGAATCGTCTACAGGAGCAACAGTAACAAATAGTAGCAACAACAACAGTAGTAAAACTTCGCCCGTGCCGGAATAAAACAGAGACGTGAGAAGGTTTGCGAAGGTTAAACGGATAGCAATGTCGCCCATTATAACATTATAACGGAGAATTCCCTGATGGGAGCACCTCATAAGTTTTTTTCCTTTTCGAAAACTTCCGTCCGCTTGTACTCCAAATCGTTCACGCAATCGGAATTTATGGACGATTTATCGAGATTAACGAATCTCTATTGAATTAAATGGGGATAATGGGTGCGTGTTAGGTATTCTTTATGTGCCCTTTTTGCGTAATTACAATTTGGTTAATGGAAATTTATATACTTATATTCCACGAAAATGTACATGTAGGAAAAAGGCTCTCGAGGATTAAGGCAGCAGTTATACCTATTTTCCAGAAACCTCTTCGTCAACTTATGAGAAAAAACGTGTCGAAGTTATATAACCTAAACCAAGTAGAATTTGATTAAAGAGGATTTTATTATTTTTTTTTGTATAGTGCGTTGAAGGAGCACGTTTGACTTTTGCACCATACATATTGTCATAATATTATGACCACATTTCTTCTGGAGTCAAGCTTTCTAAAAAAATAGTGCCTCTGGTAGCTTGCGTCAATATCAAAAGGATCGAAAGGTTGGCGGAGACTATACGATAGCATCAATAGTTAGTTTCTCTGTAGCAACGATCCCTTTTGTGGAATCGCCCTCCACCGCCTTTCTTTATGTAAGTACTTTTTATTTGTTGGAAGAATATGTCACGAAAAATTCATATATTATATATTAAACTAGCCCTGAATGCTTTTAATTTGAACAAAAATAAATCATAATTAGCAATAATCAAAGAAAATGCTAAAATAGCTTCCTTATGGCTTTGATGCAATCATTTACGGCAAACGTAACACAGCGAGACATGGACGGGGACACGGACATATTTTTGTCTACCCGGCGTCATCAGCGTGGTCCCGAGAGTATTTTAACTCTACTCTGTGTCGCTATTGTCTCACAGTTTATGGCACATTTCGAAACGACAAGCTAGACATTCTTGACGCCTTCCAGTGCCGAGAAACACATATCTGCCGCTTAGAAAGCAACGGCATAAATCCGATACTATTCCTCTCGAGCAGTTCTTGGACTGCTTAACCACGAGAGGGCGGCGTAGGAGTAGAATTAAAATGCCCCCAGAAATACGCTGATGACGCCGGGTAGACAGAAACTTGTCCGTGGGTAATGTATCTTTTCCCTCCCTGTATTGCGTTTGCCGTAAATGATCCCATCAATACCATGAGGAAGCCATTTTAGCATTTTTTGATTATTATTTCTAGGCATTTTCTGATCTGTTCTGCCGTAACTAGCCAATTTAATACTTGAACCGTACCGTTTCAATGACATCTGCAATTAAATGGGGTAGTAGCAACAGAGGCTAGCTTAAATACATTACAAAGGTGTTCCTTCGAATTTTAAGAGAAACCATGCGCCAAAGGATGTGGGAATTGTGCAGAATTCGATAGTATAAATCAAATATACCGTGAAACAATTCAACATTCAAAATTAACAGAAATACATCCACTAATTAAGAATATCAAGCAGGCAGTTGTGGCATAATAACTTAAATAAATGTGAGTTCCGTATTTTTTAAATATGAAAGTAATTATATGCACTCATATTTGAGAGCCTTGTGATGGTTATTAGGATAAGATAATCTTTTTAAGCACGGCGATGTTACAGTGACGATGATGACGTATTTTGCTTGTTAACGTAAAATGCTTACATAATAATATTATCACGACGGAATAACGGACTCTTGTGTTCATTCTAGTTGGTGCATAGTATGTAAATCTTGCTTCTATAGCGGCATGCTAGGCCAACTTAAATCGATATGCCTTAGAACTCCAAAATTTTCACTCCGTTCGTTGTTGGAATTGTTTTGCACAAACTATAGGTATGCAAATATAGACTAGGTTAGATGTAAGGTCGGCCATCAGACTAACCGCCCGAACGCCGACAGTTTTGCGGCTGTCGGCGTTGAACTTTCGCGAAGAGGATTCCCACACGGTAAGAGTTAGCCGGGCGCAGGAGCGTTTGCTCTCATTACTAAAAGCAGCGCTGCAAATTATTGCCATCGTTACGCCAAAATTCTGCCGTCGTTGGCTGGCTGTCTGGCATAATGTCTGTTGTTGACATGTTCGGACGCTACCACGCTACACCAAGATATATTTCGAAAAGTTTAAGCGTGTTGCGGACAAAAGCAGTATAATATTAGTTAGTAACGGAACGTCCTATATATGTATACGACTTTCCAAAGAGAAAAGGAATAAATTTTCGCCGCTTTGTTCTTTCTTGCTCCACCCCTTCTGCCGTTCACGGCCACTCTCTTATGTATTTTCCCCTGTACTAACTTTCGTTTCTTGTCTTTTTGTCTGGTTTTGCAACTCGTTTTTTCACTCGCGCAGCCCCATACTTATTCGCTTTTATTTCTGTATTGTTATTCGCGCCGAGTTGTGTTTTTAATGTTAATCTCGTAAGATGTCCGTTTCCCCTGTTCCTCTGTTCATATTTGCGGCTTCGCATTTTCAACGTTTCAGACTGTTTCTCGTATTACGCCGAATACGATAAGAATACGCTTGAATGTGGATCGACATAACGAGTTGGGTAGCAGCAACATTATAAAATATTCCTCCTCTAGTGTTTGTTTACGTTTCCTTTTCTCTCCGTATTTTTCTCAAACTGGCATGTCTTACACCACGCTCAATCTAGATAAATGGGTTTTCTGCAGCAGGACTTTTGTTTGCGTATACTATTTATTTTTTTCGGGGTCAGATGGCAACTTGAGGCGAAATCGGTGCAAATTGCCCATATGGAAGAACGTAACAAATTATATTCGTGGTAAGTGCTGCCATTTTATCAGAAGTGCCATTGTGTTACGACTTAACATTTTATTTTGTTTTATTTTTATATTTTATTTTTTTGTGTCTTATTTGCAAAACTAAGATTTTGTTTGTCTATTTTCTTATAAATTGAATGTTTCATTTGTTTCCTTTGTATACATATAAGGCACATGTCACATATTATGTGACATGAAGAAAAACAAATAATTTAAAAATTGTTTAAATAAAATATCAAGTGTGTTATATCATCCTAAAGGTAATTTTATATGCTTTTCAATGGTGTAAAAATATATAGGATGTTCCATATAAAAAAACACAAGTCTTGATAATATCTCAAAAAATAGGAGTTAAGAAAAAATTAGAGCATAGGATTCTGCGTCAAAAAGCGCCCTAATATAGTTTTCATAGAAATCAAGCATTTTCACAAATAAAAAAGTTACAAGAGTTTTTAAAAATTGCACATTTTAAGAAAACGCTCTGTATCTCTTATATTAAGGAAGATATAAAAGTAGCGATTTCACCAATTAATTTCTCTTTAAAATCAGAAGCTTAGGTCAGTTTTTGTTTAATTCCTTTAGAAATATAAGTGCCCTATTAAAAGTATCGAATTTGGCCCACCTTGTACATTATCCAATAATGTAAAATACATAAAATAATCTGAACGCATGAACGTACAGAAGCAGTTGATGTATTTTAGTATATTTGAACCTAAGCTATTATCCAAACAGGTTTGGTAGGTTGAATGTACTCGACTTATTTTAAAGGAGTCTGACTCAATCTCAATTTGCAATATTTTAGGACATCTGTATTCACAAAGTAGAAAGAAGGCACCTTAATAGCCTGAGCCGTTGCACTTTTAAAGACTAAAGCTGCTTTGATACCTCGGATCTTGTGCATGTGCACCAATTCTTATTTTCAAGCGCACTCAAGTATGTAGGTCGCAGGCAAGGTAAGTATTTTACGATTGTTAAATAGATCTCTGCACGATGTTCTAGGATGTAGTCCAAAAACACTTCGAACGCAGGATTTCGCACCCCAAAATAGAATACCATACCTAATTTTGCTATGAACGTCAATGCATCAAGTCCAACGTGAATGTGTGCAGTTCAAGTTATTGTACGAAGCGTATACTCTAAAGGAAGCCAAATCCGTCGACAGGGATTCAATTGCTTATCAATGGTCTGTCCAAGAAATGTGATGTTCTCACAGGTGATAAGGATCTTGTCCTTGACTACAAATATTCTTGAAATAACTCAACCTTATCAATTTTGTGTTATCAATGTTTAACCTCATATCGTATGTATTAAACCAGTCGGCAAATCTTCATACAATTAGTGTTGAAGTCACTCCATTTTCTAGATTATCATTTTTCTTTCTTCTAATAATGAGGTATCATCAGCATATGATGTGGTTTGGTATTCTGATATCTATGAAATATCATTTGCATACAATAGAAATAAATGCAACCTTAGGGAACTTCTCCCATTGTTGTTAACCAGGCAGAATATATGTGTTGGCCAGTTTTTACATCAATACTTTCCATTTTTTGCTGGAGAAGAGATTTTTGACCAATGGAATAAGAGAGAATATACATCCACTGTTTATACTTATTCGAGAGAAAGCAAGCAGCGCTGTAGAGTCATCAGAGGAAGCTATTGACGAAGCAAGCAGCTGCTTTACTACAAGCAAATTCAAAATGAGCAAAGAAACGACTCAAAACCAAGTATTTACCACCAGATATACCGTTGAAAACACAATCATCCAGTTTCCAGGTGTAGCCATAAACACTTACACGTCGCAGGGAGAGTACAGAAAGTAGGTATCCATAACACCGCTAGAATTGCCTACTTTTCAGCATTCTACGGCTAAACTATGATTCGCGCCATTCAGAATATTTGTCCTATAAAAGAGGAAAATCAAATTGGTTCACAACCTCAGCTACTCAGAAACATGCAAAAGCCACAAATGCACATTGAATGGCTTCAATCACCAATAGCTAATGCGAATGTAATCTATATGGCAAAATGTATGTATTCACTTAATAAAAATTCTTAGAGTCTCTATATTTCTTATCAATTTACTTTAACTTATTGGAACATTGTAGATGCAATTTCTACTGCTAGATTAACAAAGTTAAGAAATCATCCTTGTTCGTTGTATTTTCGACGTTGCGAAATCTGTAAGCGGCACCCTTATATCGAAACACTGAAAAGAATTTTTCATAAATTACAGTAGCTACTGCCAGCTACGCCGCAGACACGAGAGAACAATGTACACTCTTGACAGAACAGCCGATTCAGTTGAATTACGCTCCCTTCGTTCTCGGTAAACGGAAAACTTTTCCAATAGTTCTCTAGTATTTTTGCTGTAGGTACACGTCGTATATTCTCAACAGCAAACATGGCGAGGAAAATAAGCCCTCACAGTAACTATTCTTGAACGAACTTTCAGATCTTGTTGGATCCCCGACCTCAAGTAACTTACGTACTACGTAACAACCTGTCTAAATATTTTGAAGCGAAGAAAATTATTTTGTAGGAACAAACTGTGTTCGAAAGTGAAATCTTTAAGTATAACAAGTTCTTAGCGAAATATCGCGGACTGGAATTAATGGAGTGTCATATTTTTTACTACCATACCTTTATTAAATTGATAATCTAAAGAATTTCTCTTTAATGAATTGTTAGCCAAGCAATATACAAAAAATAGTGTTGAAAGTTAAATAGTACTTGAGTGTTATTTTTATTTGTTAGAAACTGCCTCATTTTACTCTGAAAATGAGATGAATTGAAATAGCGCTTAAAAAGTGACCACAACATTATACCTGCATCTATTTTAGGCAATTGGGTACAGCAGGACTTTATTTTTTAATTTATTTAATATTAAAATTATTGAAAAAAATTATGAAGTGCACAGAAGATCTATTTAAAGGAATATAAACATAAATTATGACCTGATTATTTTCTATTACTTGTAGTAATGGCCCATTGGGATATACAGTGGTGGACAAAGTCTGGAAACACATAAATATTGTTAATAACATTGCAAGAGTGTGAAATTTAGTACTCGTAGACAATCATTGGATTTTAGTGGACTCTCGATTTAGCTGGACATCACTTTCAACTTTTTCAAAATTTTAACACTGTATTTTTTTTGTATTCTAGTAGCGCACAATATTGCAATTTTAGTGAAAGAGAACGATTTGAAATTTTAATGATTGTCATTTATGACACTATATGGAGCTATATTTCCATGGAGAGTCAACGTAAAGGTTTCAATTTAATTGCTTAGTGCGACGACCTATGGCCTATTTGTTGAATACAATTAAATGGACTAGATAAGTAAATCACGGCCAGACATGTGTCAACTATTTCCAAAATGGGTAGACTTAAGGTAGATACAAATCCTTCCATGTACTTTGTGAAATATTCAGCAAAAAGGAATCCCAGTAACAAGCCCTGACGTTAAAATCGCAGACATGTGCGTGCGATACAGGAATTAACTCTTCCGAAATGGTAATAAGGAGAACAAGGAGAAAGATCAAGAAAAATATATTAGGTAGAATACTAAAAACATTACCAGGACTGCCTGATCAACCTTCAGTTGTAATTATCGTTTAAGCTGTCAATAACAAATTGTTTTCTTAGGTATAGTAGGAAATCCAAGAAGAAATAAACGAAAAATAATCTTAGTTAAAGTTTTTATAGATGCTTTAGGCTGTACGATGAAAAATTTCAGCATGACATTTTCCTCTGCTTTAACATCCATATTATTAACTTAAGCAATCAATATCTCGCTTGCGTAATATTTGGCATTTTTGTGTTAGTTTTTTCGAGTATCGCCGGGTCCATGAGTAATACACTGTTCGATCCAAAATTTTCGAGCCAGTAGTATAAGCAAGATGTGCGCTCTAGTGTCGTCCATAGAACACGCTGTAATAAGAAACAAGTTTGATAAGATGGCATTTGGTCGCACGCGTCTGAAATTTAAGAAACGAGCTGACGCGACGGCTAGTTTTGTGCGAAAAAATATAAGAATGGGTATCATGCTGACTGCAATTAAAAATGCACCACCAACAAATTTTTGCTAAATAATGTTTACTACTACCAGAAATGCTTATGCTACAACCGGTAGCATTTTACCACTGCTGTTACCGAGTGGAACCGGTATTGCACAACCGAGCGCTTCGGATTCTTGTCGGGTAGGTCAATCAGTAACTTTAGAACACATGGAGCACGGGTTGCACGTTTTATTGGAAATTTTAAAGCAGTAATATATATTCCATTGACAAGGCTAGAGCCGTCAGCATTGCATTCGCATTAGCATCAGTGTTCAGAAATAATAACATTAAACAATGAAATGTTATAATGAAGTTCATTTCGACACACGTTTGCGTGCGGAAACGACTATATTTTGTATGCAAAATTGAAAAGAATCATCGCCAATTTAACCAACCTTGTAGCGACAATAATACCAAAGTTAGCAATTAGAAAAACTTTTATCAAAAGCATTTCAAGTATTGGTTCACTCTAAAATTGAACGTTCGTGAATTATAATTTTTTGAAGTTACCTCTGGCGAAGCTTCGTGCTTTAAGAGATGATTTATCTGCTTTAGCATAATATACTGGATTTCTGCAGTAAACTGTATGGAAATTTCGCTTTTACAGCATCTAGCAAGGGTGAGTAAATAATTGTCGGGTTTAAGCTTATCTTGTTTGAACCATGTGTGCCAATCACATAAAGCATTTTACTGTACTGTCACATCAACAATCACGGGAATGAAAACCCTGATTAAAACAGGCACCCCTAATAAACTAAGCGACTGCTTATGATGTACTTGCGAATATATTTTATATCGCCCTATGTTTCCTTCGCCATGTCGCAATACCACGCGCACAATGCTCGAAATTGCAGCGTTAGGGGAGCGACCGATGCGTGCTTCAGCTTACGGATGATACCAATAAGGCGCACTGGCACATGCTTTTCCCAATGCTCATGGGTCGTACATTATATGTAGCCCCATGCGTCCCTTTCTATTGCTCGCCGCCACTCGACGAAAGTTTGTGAATCGTAAAAAGGAAATTGTAATGGTGAAAAATTGCATCTCGAAAGTATAGAGTAGTATAGAAACCTGATGATCCTGTAGTGATTTGATTTGAGGGACTGTGGTTTAGGTGCCTATTATGGGCGTATTTTATGGCATTTGGATGCGTATTGGCGACCTTTTGCAAGCTACATCGACTTTCCCTTCAATATGCGTCATGTAATAAAATGTTACACACACAAAGTACTATCTAGAGAGTGTGTGGGTTGGTCATTATATTTGCACGTTGATTGTTACCGAATGCACGACGACTATAAATTTATGTACTGAGCGTTCAAGCAATAAAACAAATTATTGCAAGAATGATTTATTACAATTTTCAGGAAAAATTGCTGTGTAGGTCCTCCGAAGCGTAAATACTAGACACATAAATAAGATATTAGTCAAAGTTCTTAGGAAAATTGTTATTTAGTATCTACAGAGTTTAAAGAATGAAACAATGTTCGGAGAAATTGGAATTGTCATGGAACTGCTAAAGGATTCACAATATTGAAGAAAGCAAACAAACCAACTTGTTGCAATTATAGTGGTGTACAAGGTGGGCCAAATTCGATACCTTTAATAGGGAACTTATATTTCTAAAAGAATTAGACAAAAACTGACCGAAGCTTCTGGAGCTCGATTTTAAAGAGAAATCGATTGGTGAAATCCCTATTTTTATATCTTCCTTAATATAAGAGATACAGAGCGTTTTGCAAGGTGCAATTTTTAAAAACTTGTAACTTTTTTATTTGTGATAATGCTTGATTTATATAAAAACTATATTAGGGCGCTTTTTGACGCAGAATCCTATGCTTTAATTTTTTCTTTTTCTAAAGTCCTATTTTTTGAGATATTATCAAGACTTGTGTTTTTTCCACTACTGAAAAGCATATAAAATTACCTTTAGAATGATATAACACACTTGATATTTTATTTAAACAGTTTTTAAATTGTTTCTCTTCATTTCACATTATTTAAAGGTAGTATAACCTAGTCCCTAAACGCTAATAATTAAACCACCAGTTGTTGAGTGTAGGCTTTCACGACCGTAATCCATAGTAGAAATGTCTTTCGGGAGTTGTCGCGTACTTGATGTTTGACATGACGCTAATCAGCTTTTTCAGAAGATTTCTAAAGTCTTTAGGAACCTCCTGAAGAAGTTGACAGCATGATCACCGAAAGTACGCGACAACACTCAAAAGATATTTCTATGAAGCCACCAGTTGTTAACACTTAGCCAGAAAGAATCATCAGCAGAAGCAGCAGCAAGAGGCATCAGTTACGGTGTAAGCAACCATCGATGAAATTAGCTTAAACCTAAGCAGTAGAGTTATGGTTATGGTTAAACAGGATATTGGAGACACAGATAACATACAGGAGGTTTCCGGTCAGTGGTGTATTGGGGCAATGATGAAACAAGTACCTGTAAAGATGGTGTGTGGGATAGGTGGAAACTGAAATCACTAATGAATACGCCAACCAAAATCAACCAAATCAAAACCAAACAGCTTTAGACAGCTACCTCAAAAATCATCAAATACAATGCAAGGAATGCACCAACATGATATTTAAATTTTTAGTTATATTTCTACCATATATAATCATGTTTGCCTTCAATTTATTATAAAATAGAACATTATTTATTGTATGTGGATACTACTATTGAATACTTGTCTATCTACATAAGTTTACAGTTAGTACCTTTGGTAGAAAAGTTGTAATATTTGCACGATATGAGTTATCAGCTCTCCCACAGGGCAATTATCGACATCTGGAAGAGTGCAAATTGGGAAAATCTAAAAACGTTAGAAATTGCTAGTACTAGTGCAGCCAACCTACCTAAAATATTTTCAGATATCCGCCTCTTGTACGAGATTTGTCTTTTTACTTTTGCATGCAACCATAACGGCAAACCGCAAACCATCCTAAAGTGCTTTCTTGTTTTTCAAAGTATTTTCTACAGAAATTGGTATACTTTTTCATTCTTCTAAGCCAACTGTTAAAGCAGTTGTGCCGGTCATCAACTTGAACAGAAACAGTTACCATTTTATTGACCGTTTCTTCTGGCGACTGGAACTGTTGTTCGCGCAGCCTATTTTTGATTCTACGGAATGTAAAAAATTCTCTAGGACTTCGTCAGAACTATATGGAGCATGATCTAGTAATTGAATATTTTGCTGCTCTAGAAACTCAGTGATCCTTTAAGCCCTACGTGAACTTTCTTGATCGTGGTGGAGGATGATTCGTCGTTGTAGGTTGGTTTTCAGAAGTACAGTAGTCACTTCTGGGAAACAAACAATTGAGTATCTATCGGCATTAGCCTTTCTTCGATTTTCTAAAGCAATTGTACCAACATGAGCATAAATTAAGACAAAAGTTGCGACAATTTTTTTTCAACACACTTCTGGAACGGATAACGGACTTTTGTTAGGTTCCCCTCATCTTGAAAGACCCACACAACGGATTGACATTTAGTTTCCGGGTCATAGGAATAAACGCATGATTCGTCATCACTCACGATACTATAAATATCTTTTCAGCTTGAACTGGCCCAAAGTTCGTATATAACATATTAAGGTGAGTTAATAAGAAAGTCTAGTTACAATTAAAATTGTAATAATAATAATAAAAGGAATGCACCTTATTAAATATTATTGCAAAATAACCTATTGTCACAATATTAACTACGAATGCATGTTAACAACTCATTTGATTCCTCATAAAGTGAACAAACCCCAATCTGGTCTTTGTGGGAACTTATCAGATATTGTTGACAGTCTTCGATAGGCACAATCCAATGGATTTCAAGTACTCTAAAAAGAATTTTGGACACTTTCGGTAGCTAAATATAAATTATCACTAAACTGAGAAAATTGTAAGCGTCCCTAATCCCTCTCATTCGTGATAGCAACTGCCAATTAGGATATACGTTTTGAATTAGAATTTAATGTTAAATTTCAATCGAATTTTTTATTGTAAAGATAGCATAATGCATAAAATGCAAGGACGCAACTGAAAAACGGACTGTATGCTACTCTATAACATTTTCCACCCCCTAAACCTTGACTGTCTTAACGTACCTGACAATTTTTTTAGAAAGGATATTAATTTACGAAATTATGCTAAAGACAAAATTGAATTTATATTGTAAATTGTTGTAGGGAATTATTGCATTATATACGAAGATTTAGGTTGTGAAGAGAATAAGAAGACAAGTTATTTATCCATTCCAATTGTCGTTGGCTGGACTTAAATTTACATCTAACACCCTCGCAACAGACGGGTTGTAAACGCTGAGAAAGAGGTTATAGGAACTTTGCTGTTGAACAACAGGATATACTCGCTGGCTGAATGCATTATACGTGGCGCTAATGACTGCTACATTGGATGCTGTAAATTGTAACATTACAGTACATCATCTTGTGCAAATTGAAGAAACGTTCTAATGTTCACAAATAATGTCGAAACATGTTGTGGTAGTTTCTATGCGCACAGAACAGATTCTAAATTGTCATCGTGTACAATCCAGATGCAGGCAGTTGCAATCGTATTGGTGGTTCTAATTTTAAGGCAAAGTTCCGTATATGTATAAAAATAATCTTTCTCTCGGTTACAATACATACGTATGCAGCTCCAGTACAAGTAAGTGTATTAAAAGTATTAATCTTTAATATGGTTCTTTCGAACAGCAACATGAAACTGATGTTCTAGTTGATCGTGAAGCAGCAGGCGTTTCTCTTAGAAATCTGTTATAGTTTGTGGAGTAGATCTAGTTGGCCGGAGTTCAAGACAATTTATCGCTAATAAATTCGCGGCATATTCATCAAGAACTCATAACTAGGTCAGCCAAGTCAGTAAAAATCCTCCGGCACTTTAATCTTTTCCGCCTCACAAATTCCATTATGTCCTTCCCAGTTTTTGCTATTGAGGAAATGGAATAGAACATCAAATCGCCTTACTGTCCCAAAAAACAAATGTTGGTGCTTGCTTGTATATATCGCAGGTTCAGTTTTAATTCTGATATAGCTCCCTCAATTAACTCCACATTTTACAAATCGAAACAAAACTTTTCGGTACTTCATTTTGAGCTTAAGCATATGGAGTGTAGAGATTTTGAGAATGTTGCAAGCTTTTTTTAATAAAACACATGTACCTTAATTACTTCAAGAAGAAATAAATAAATAAATAAATAGGACCTTTATGTTTCGGCAGAAAGTGTAAAGCTGTACTGAGTTATCGATCGCTCTGTCAGAAAGATCAAATTCCTAATCGTATGTTCACGCCTTGGTATACAGCGGATATCAAAAAAACTACTACACCTGAAAGAAAGTGGAAAATAAGTAGATCCGCCTTTGACCGTAATGAATACAACAGATTGCGCTTTATTGCAAAGCATGAAACGCACATTGTTTATAAAAACTATCAAATCGCAATGCGCTCTAAAATTATTAGCGACCCGAAGATGTTCTGGAAATACGTTGCAGATAGGAGAAATACTATTACAATACCTGTCTGCGTGTCAAGCAACAATCAAGAACTTACGAAACCACGACATTGTTGATGGCTTCGCAGAAGTTTCATCGAATTACTTCCATTCCTCATCACCGGTTGCCTCCACTTTCAATAACACACCAAACTGTATATCACTTAAAGAACTTTTTGAGCAAGAAGTGTTTTGTAGCATGACTAAGCTTAATTCCACTTTCACATGTGGTCATGATAGTATACCTAGTTTCCTTGTAAAGGATTGTGCAAGAGTATTGTGTGAGCCGTTAACAGCTGATCTTCAATCTGATTATAAGAACTTGCTTGCTTCCAGAAACATGGAAAATTAGTAGTCACCCCTGTTTTTAAAAAAGGAGACAAAGCTAACATACATAATTATCGACCAATTAATGTGGTTTCCAATTTCTCCAAGGTATTTGAGAGTAGGTTGTATAATCAACTGATCAACAAATGTAAACATCAGTTTTCTCTCTAACAGCATGGTTTTTCTTAGTGGCCAATCTACTATAACTAATCTAATAGAAATTACACAATATATCTGGTCAAAACATTATATTATTATTAGCAAGATGCGCATTTAAAAACTGATGCAGGCAACCTGCAATATAAAGTTCTATAGTTCGTCCTTTTGATAGTATAACTAGGTAATTTGAAACTTACGGTATCTGGAGAATAAATTTTGCATTTTTCCAATGCGTATCCTGCATGTGGAGCTTATCCATGTTTTGTGGTTCGAAAATACGGTGGAACTTGCATTAAATAGAACGTAAAAAATTAAAAGATTACATGCATATAATTCAAGTTACTTGGTTGTAGTTTTCTAGGTTCTTCTCGAACACGGCCAATATACGGATGCAAAATAAATCCGGTCTTTGAACTTCACATTGTCTGATGCGTTTTCTATGTCGTCGATATAAAAGCGTTTCCCTTTTGAATAGGACAAAGTAAAATATTTCTCACCATTCGCAGCAATCAATTTATTGATGAAATGGATGCGTCTTAGAACACGACGACATCTAGGAATTCGTTGTAATTGGGCCGCGGTGTATTTTGCTGCCTCTTGGTTCTCGAAACATCCACGTTATTTTGAGAAATTTATCGAAAAACAATTATTTTTAAAATTTCCGAACTAATTTTCACTATGAAAATCCAACTGTGTCTTTAATGGCTTCGATCAGTGTTGGTCGATCATCTTTAGGCAAACTAACCCATGGTACGTATTCCTCTATGGTCTGATAAATTATCGATAAAGAAATATTTGGTTTTTGATAAATAGCCACTATATTACGTTTGGTTATTCTGCCAACTAGATTGTAACATTTCGCGTCCAGCGACAACTTGATTAAATGTCGTTTGGTGCAAGTACAAATCATTTGAACATTTTATTATTAAATTTGGTTAAAAATAGGGATACTAGTAGACAATTCTGAACGCTAGGCTACTGAACAGTGTAGAAGAGATGTGGGTACAGTGGTACATTCCCAAATTTTACATCGTATATGTTGAATATGGTCACAGTGAAGTGGGGATTCAATTTTAGTAGTGTTCCGTTTGAAGATATACATGTGGGGTAGGGATTGTACAAACCAACAAGATATTAAAAGGATTCTTTTATGGAACTGTTTCTGCATTTTTTTAAGTTTTCGAATAACAGAGGCTTACCGTTGTTGAAAATTTTGCAAAATCTGTGCCCTATTCCTCATTTACTGCACCGTAAGTTAATCGTAAAAAAATTGTACTCACGTCGTATGCACGCTATGTACAAGGTGAGGCATGTAAGTAAATGAAGAAGGATCGGATTTTTTTAACTGGGCCCATATGACTCAGCTCCAGTATTTGAGCTATTCTTAAATCTAACCAAATCGAAAACTAAGAAACAAACGCGTTCTAATAGGATATAAAGCAGAGACTATAAGTTTATGGCAAGGTGGAATTATTAATAGGGATGGTTATTGTGAACATTTCGTAAATATTTAATCTAACTAAATAAAATTAACATAGGCTAGTATATCATACAAGAACTTTAGTACTAACAGACGAGTATTAAATTAAACTTAGTCCGCTTCCAAGATAAACAAAATTTCCATTAGACCCTGGTGTCATCAGAAGGCATATCAGGGCTTCGAATCATGTGGGAGATTTCATTATTTCTAAAACAGCAACAATGTCCTTGGTGAGTTTGATTGTCTCAGTATCACCTTGAAGAAACCAGCGATCCGATAGTAATAGTTTCCAATGTTCACAAAGGCGTAAGGTTGCATATCTAATGTACTTGCTAGGAATTACAAGCATTCACATTTTGAATGTATCCATTTTCTAAATCTAATAACGATCTAATAAACCAATACCGTTACCAAATGTGCTCCGCATTTAATTACGGCAGATTTAATTACGTTTACCTACTACTACCGTTACAAGTACAAACGGCTGGTATAGGGGCCCATATGTCTATGACGTATCTCGTCGGACTAGCAAACAATTCCATTACGTAAACTAATTACCAAAATGTCATTGCCTTGCACTTCGGCATATATCAAGGCACTGTCTACACAAGTAAACGCACACTGAAGCATATTCTCCGCAGTCCCTGAGTGCGTTGATGATGCATCAAAGTAATCTCGCCGGTTTAGGGAGAGATCTTACGTCAGCCTCGAAGAGAAATTCCAGCATCGTCGATTGCACATGGTATTCAGGTTGATCATGTGCACCCGGACAAAAGAAATTTATTAATAAAAGGTGTCGTTTAAAACAATTATTTATTGATTTGATTTCAAGGTATTTTTCACAACACTCCTAGCAAAAATTCGTTAAATTTTAGAGTGCGAAAGTCAACATTTTCCACAGCAAATACTATTGCTCACATTTAGACTGCCTCTTATCGATCGCAAATTTCCGCAGATATTCATCGAAATCAGTGAGGCAAATTGCATGGAGGTATGGTTTCGGTACTTTTCTTGAATAACATCGAAGTTTATGCAAGTTACTTATTCGATTGGAAAACGTAGTTTGTGTGAATACCTGATGAAACTAGTTGTTATGCACCACCACTACAAAGTTTAAATTCACTTAGAGTATCGATTGAGAATTAGTGCTTACTAAAACTTATGAAATAATAGCAATAATAATAAATATCGCACCTTAAAATAGGAAAAAGGTAAAACAAATGCAAGTAAACTGAATATGGTACTAAAGACACATAAACAATACCACTTATTTTGTAAAAACGATATGGAGTAAAGATAAAGAAGTAAATTCTCCGTCGAACGCACAATCTCAAGGTTAACTTCGGTTTCAAGGGTATACATTAAGGATTAGTATATTCTCTTGTTTAGTTTACTGAGACTATTTGCTCTGTTACTTTGCTTTTAGTTGTCATTGTTAGGCACGCTTATTGTTTTGGATTTTCTAGCTTAACGAAGGTTAATAGAGCAGCATTTTTGTTAGAATTCTGGCTTCAGACTGCCTGCATTTGTTTCTTGTCTTTTTCAGTATGTTTGCTTGCGCACTCCAAAAATAGATAATACCAGGTGTCCAATATTATACCTAGTAATATAATTTATTATAGCTTGCGTTACCTTGAAACAAAGAAAGAAAAAAATATATAATATAATTGTTGTACTAATTGTAATAGCCAGCGAGAGAAATGCCACGATGATCCTGTACAGTGAAGAGTACGATCAAAAACAATCTTACTCTAAAGCGGCTTCTATCAACCTCATAAACGTGATTCTACCTCCCAAATTAAGTATTCGTCAACTCCATTAAAACATCAAGTACCCTTATCGATATCTAGAAGTCACTCCTCGGTTGGTGATTTTTCAGCTCCTATAGCAGCTGCTGTAATATCACCAACAGCAACAGGATCCTGGAAGTGCGGATGAAATGTCGATAGAAGACGTGGTTTCAGCCCGTGTAGAAACTCTGAGAGTTTCCACAAAATCTGCTGAGGATTTCTTAAAAGCGATTTTTATTATGTGTAGTGACGAACCAGCTGGATGTATATACTTTAGAGCTTATCATAATTTTAAAAGCTTTCAGAACGTGAAGGCTGTATGTAAAGTATTCAATGGCTTTATTAAGGTGCAGTTAACTATCCCCTAATATGCCAGACCAACAAGAACAATCTACTTCTTAACTTCGGTGGTCTAGGTCATCGAGCCGTTTTTTTAATGTTACTTAAGAAATTTGGAATTGCGATGATTTTATTCGTAAATATGCCATGGAAGCAATATTAGTAAATGCCAAAGAGCAACGTAAATGTTAAAAAAACCACAAACGGGCGAAATTTATTAAATTTGCTCTAACGCTTATTTAACTCTGCTAAGACTTTGCCACTAGTACATGCAATTTGTAACGTACGCGTTGAATGAATAGAATACATTACTGCAATCATTAGGGGGAACTAAGTAACTAGGGATTGTTAAAATAAGAATACTTATTATAAGAAAAAGAAGCGAACACAATCTGATTAGGAAAGCTAGTTTAATACAATGGAGTAGCTTTTCCGGGAGAAATGAGGTGTCTATTTGCGAGCTAGAGTAGCTACTATTCCACTTGGCAGGATTCGGAGAGTCTAGGGACAAGTCCCGAGCAGGAATCTTAAGATCATTCTCAATTAATGGCGCACCTAATAAATCATCCGGTCCTCGCTTGCTTCGTATATACCAGCGTCGGTGTGTCCTGACCCGCCGTCTCCGACGGCAATACACTAAACCGAGCTATTTGTGAATGCCCCGCCGTAAATCAAAGACGAACAAATTTGTGAATTACGGCGTGACCATTACCTAATTCCGAACGCTTAGTCGACGCTAATGTATACTATCGTGCGAAATGGCGACGAGTAGAGTGGAAAGGGGTCAAACATTAAGCTAAGTGTTTCTCGAAGGAATTAGGCAAGAATAATAAACTAGGATGTTAGGCTATTATTTTCGCAGTAAATGTGTAAGAGTGTTGAAGCTAATGGATTGAATATAGTGAAGGTAGTGGAAATTTATTAAAACCTGTTTTGATCCTTGCATCTATTTACATAAGAAAAGACTAATTAACTAAGTTGTGTACAGACATATGTACACCTATACGCTTTCTTAGATAATAAATTAGCAAAGTTTGTATTTTATAGAAACATATTTCATCTGAATTTATTTTAACGGTTTGATGTCTAATTACCACAAAAGCCAACAAAAATCAGGAACTTAACGCGAGGGCGCTATACATATTTGACGCAAAATGTTTTCATCATTCGACAAATAAAATTTTTGGCACCTTGTCGCAGATGATCTATGATCCAAAGGTTCTTTCCTTGTTAGCAAAATGGACTAATATATTGTTAAAAGCATCCCTAAATCATATGTGCAGGAATGCTAACCGGGCGAATAAGACCCTTTCTTTTCGTGGCATAGGTTATAAGATATTGTTCGTGTTCTTAGGTTTAAGGAATGGAATGTTAGTTTTTTTTTTTGTATAATTCACATTTGTTTGCACTCTATACTATTTTAGTAATTGGGTTTTTTCTTATGTTAAATCTGTTGGGCAACTACAGTTTATTATTATTATTATCACTATTATTAAATGTATTCTAATTTATACGGTGTTCTTTTAGAAATGCTTGCCTTGATATGTAACTTTATCTGATTTACTCTGTACATCAATCCATATTAAAATTAACTGGAACTTAATTTTCTTAGATGTTAATTCTGACATGGTGACAGATATTTAAGTTTATTTTTCTAATACTCGTTTTGCATTGTAGCCTGTGTCTTGCGATTTGTGTGATGGTACCATCACTCATCACAGTCCTGGTGTAAGTGCGATGGTGCATGTCAAACCCCAGCAAATAGTACCAATGATTTATTATTGCCGAAACTCGTCGATTTGTAATCCGATGTTAATGCTATAACATCGTCTCAAACTAACGTAATGGAATTTTCATAGCGATAAGATAGATGACTCCAACAATTTAGTATCTGGAAAAAAGAATGTACTGATTTAAAAACATAAAATCAGCTACTTAAAGCTTAAATTGATAATATACTTCAATATCTGAGAATTAATAAAGTCGAATTATCCTGAATCAAATTATGCATATTTGGATCCGGATGAACTCATGATTGATCCCTCAACCATTCTTAAAAGAACAACAAACAAGTAACCAGTTTCTGACAAGCTTTCGAAACAATCGCGGCATTACTCCTGCTAAAATTGGGTTCATAAATACTTCAATTTATTGTAATGAGCATTTATCATTAAAGAATAAGGAATTCTTTTGGAAAAAGAACGCACATTTTGTAAAACTAATTCAATATAATGCTGCTGGACAAGGAACGGAACAGCTTCTGTTCGAGTAGATGATCGATCTAGAGTGCATTTAATCGCCAAAGGGACACAACTCCAGAATGCTTACAGTATAACACATATATTTCAGTTTACGTATTGCTTATGGACGTTTCATTAAATGTTAGGAGTTTAAGACTGATGTTGGTTTTGGGATTATACGCTGTACCGAAATAGTACTGAATAGCTCAAAATTACTAGGGAAGAAAGTTTTCGTATATTGTCCTGATCGTTTAAGTGAGACATTAAACAAAAGCGGCAGTGGTGCTAGTTTAATTGCAGTCTCCGATCATTTCCTGCCCCATTTGTTATATTTACATACCACCAGACCTTTCTGTTACAAAATATCACTCCCTCTTTTTTAATCTTTGTATTATTGTTAGTGATAACTGTTACGACACCTTTCTGATTGTGATGGATTTGAGTTTGCCTGATGTCAAACGAGTTACACAAGACAACTATTCAATACCAATGTCTTTATCAGTAATATTTTTAGGTGCTTTGTCACTTGCGATATGACTTTTGATGTCTATAATAGATTGTTATATCCGATATCAAAAACACATCAGTCTCGATGTTTCTAAATGAGGTGATCCTATAATTGTCGAAGATAATCATTACAAAACTTTTATTGTTTTTATTTGTTTCTAACTTTGGATCGATTGTGGATTTTCATCCGATAAGATTTTTCAATATAGAAAAACTAATTATGATATTAATAATTGTATTGTGGTGCACTTTATGGATTTGTATTTTTTAACTTTGAGGACGCTGTCACTATTGTTACAGAGAATTAAATTATGTATTTAAATGATTTATTCAATCAAGCCTTGTCAAGAAATCATGCTTAAAATAGATAAGGAAAAATAAAAAATGCACGACAAGTGGAAGAAATATGAGTTCTATTGATTATGAGAGCTTAATAATTCCAATCTTTCGCTTATTATGAATTATAACGAGACTGTAGATAGCAACGTAGATTTAGTAGTAGTATTTGTAATAATTCACAAATACTTATTTCCAATCTGGGATTATTCTTAATAATACTAATTGCGAAACCATTAATTTATTTCATATTCATTTTAATACTATTTTAGAAGCACTGTAAAGTCTCAATGCAAACAAAGGTGCAGGTTCCACTAATATGCATCCTACAGTTAGGAACAGCAAGGGTTTTGTAAAATTTATTAGAATATAGCGATGGGCGGTGGATTTATCTGAAAAACTTCATGAAATTTTCCCGAATTCAGAAAATACTATTGATAAAATATATAATTTTTGCTTATATCTAAACTGAATTTCTTCGGTTTTCACTTGCTCAGCTGGATTCACTCCTATATTACAAAGAGGCGGTTGTTGTAAATGGTATAAAATCGAAATTGGTTGAAATTACTTCAGGCGTCCCGCAGGGTTCTCAACTCGAGTCAACTTTATTTAGCTTTTATATCGATGTAAGTAATATTTTCAAAAATTGCATCTTCTTGTTATATACAGATGACCTAAAGTTATTTTGTAGAATAAATAGTCTTGAGGATTCCCTAGCATTACAATTGTAAATACCATATTTTGCACTCGTGATTGTTGTATTTCGGTTCGACGAACAAAACCACTTAATATATTTTGTTTCTCTCCGTTGGTACAGGACGTTTTTCTATTACCGATGAACGACAATTGAAATGTTTGGCAGTTTCAGATTTCAGAACTACCTTATTTTAAAATAATTATAATATCAAGGACATATTATATATGGTTGAAATCCGAAAAGAAAACTTTCTGACTATATCAAAATCCAATATAGTAAAGAAAATTGATGATGACCAAAAAGAACCGAAACGTAATATGAAAATTTCGTGTAAACCATTGGATAGAAGATCTAAAATGGCTTCGAGAATTTGTTTTTATTTTTTTCTCTACAAAACCAAAGGTGCTAGAAGTAAAAGAAAGAAATGAGCTCTATGTGTTTTCTTATAATTTCGAACTTCAATTGTCACAAATGCATTTCCTCTTCGGATTCGTAAGAAATACATTTAGCAACTTTGCTAAATTTGCTCTTTTTCCAATAATAAGAGAGATCCCCATCGTGAGGGTTAAAAATAGATCAACTTGTACAAAAGCCAACTTATACTCGGTTATTCACATAAGTATTACGGCTACATTAATTGGTTTCCGAAAAGTTTTATTTTTGGAGTGGACAAGCGCCTATTAGTGGTACGTTTTGAAATTATTTTCATAGTGTACAAGTGTCCCAAAAATACAAAGCATATCCAAGTTTCATTCTTCGAGCAGCATCATTACCATTATTATTACTATTAGTTTCGGCTTCTAGGATCGAAATAAAAGCGTGTTTCGTTAAAGTTTACGTTACCTAAACTTAACGGTTTTTGAAGTATTTTGTATTTTATGAAAATGTAGTGCCGAGTTTGGTGTGCAAATTCTCAAGATATATTTTTTAGACAAATTATACTAGTTAATTAAGTTTTATGTTGCACTTACGACAAATTTATTCATGTATATAAAGTGTCCAAAAATTTTAACAAAATTATTACGATACTTAACATCAATAACTTGTTTAATTTAAATGGAACAGCCTGTATTTTATGTTCATTCCGGATGTAGCTATTAATTAGATATCGAATATTATTATACTCTCCTGTGACTCTTTTTATGGAAAATGCAGATTTTATAACAAATTTTAAGTTTTATTAGGTCATCTATGGTATTTTTGAGATTAACACGTTTTATCACAGTTTAAATGATACCCATTCATTAATAAAATATTTAAAATTTTATCGACCAGTTGAAATAATAAAAATAAACGAAACGTGGAAATGTAACAAACAATTTCCTATAACAAGTGTTCAAAATGACGACCGCTCGATTCTAAACATAAACGTACTTTCTTTTTAAGTCCTTCAGCAACATTTGACAATATTTCTAGGCTTATGTTTCGTAACGATTCTCTGATGCGCTCCTCATATTATCTGGTGTTGTTGAAGGCGTGTTATAAAGGAATAATCATAAAAAGAAATCTAGTGAAAATAAGTAAGGGGATTTCTTCAATCCAATCGGTTTGAAAATGGACACAAAAATCCTCGTATTTCACGCTGAAAATGTATCCGAGCTCCGTCCATTTGAAGCCACATTAGCAATTTCTTGTAATAAGATTGGAAATTAATTTATTGAAAAATCTGATCAATATTCTACTTAAATGTTCTTCGAAAAAATGAGGAGCAATAAAGAATTAATAATTGGAGTGGGAAATTATGTCTGTTAACAAATCCATTGTTGTCAAACATGTATTTAACACTAAACAAAATAATATTAACAAGGTTTTCATTACGCCACTATGTCTAACATCTACAGATAAAATTCCATTCGTTTCTCAAAATCGTTTTCAGAAAGTTCTTGGCAGAGATGTTTTCAAAGAATCCTTGAGTCGCTTGCTTGACTAATGTTGGAATTCTGTGCAATTTGGTTTTGATTTATGTAAGGAATCTCAATTACGGAGGAATTCCTTGCAAATTTGATTTCATCTTCTGTCACAGATCTCCCTTTAGCGGATTTTTTTATACTAAAGGCTCCCAATTTGTTTAAATTGAGTCAATAATCTTTCGAAAACCAGCTTACTCGTGTGATCCCCGTTAGGTACTCTTTGAGCATAAACACGTGAAGTCAGGAAGCAATTTTGCGATCAATCCGTTCTTTATTTGAATAAACTATCATTTTTGATGTCACAATAAAAAGAATAAAAGTCACAAACTACCACTACTACTAAAGGGCAAAGAAATACTTTTGCAAATGATTGACAGGCGAACAATGATATAACTTCACTAACTCAGAAGCACCATAGGTGATATTTGTTATAAAAGCAGTCTGCATTTGGAAATTTGCGTTTTCCATGAAAACGTGAAGTGTTAGTTGCAGGAAAGTACAATAATATTTGATAGACAATTAAATTCTTCAGCCGCTGTAGACATAAAATACGGGATGTTCCGTTTAAATTAAACAAGTTATTGATGTTTAAAGTTTACAATTATTTAGTCTTAATTTTCGAACAGCTTGTATACGTCAGTAAGTTTTTGAAAACTTCATTAATTAGAGACTATAGCGTGAATTAGCTCTGAAGGAAGGAAAGACACAGAGCTGGTATTATATTTCCATAAAATCAAAAACATTTATTTTTGCAACCATCTTTGATTTATTATTATGAGTTGTATCATTAAACACTAATATTCGAATAAATACAAGCAGACCCTACAAATATTTCCTTATAGTAATATTCAACGTGCGATTGCTTTCTGCTAAATTTCATTTCAGGAACGTCTGTTTTTGACGTTAATGATAGTGTCACACAACGGGCGATTGCTCGGACAGAGTACCATCGATAACATCCGCACCATAATTTTCGGCTCTATAGAGCTCTTTAAATATGATGTATTTGCTGACGGCTGGACCGGCGTCATGGAACGGCTGGAGTCCCCGATATTTTGTGGCGATTTCATTGCAGGACGTCAATATTCCCTTCTGGAAGCTGCTTCGTTGAGAATTTGCCATTATAACGTTCCGACGCAGAATATACTCGACAGTTATCGATAACTCGTCCTCCTATCTCCTTTGAACATTTAAGTTTAGTGAAATGAAAATGTCAAGGTGTTTTTCTATTGATGTTTAGGGTCTAGGCTGCATAAAAGGAAATACTGTCCATTAGCTTTTTAGATATGCAACCTATAGAATACTACTGAAGGAACCAAAGGGTAGAATACGAATGCTAAATGAGCATTTTTCAATGTAATAGTCGAGCTGATATGGAAATGGTGTAGTTGAAACTTATACAACAGTACCCTTTTAATATTTGTGTCACAACACCTATGCTAACATTTTGTTGAAAATATGCATGTCGATAATATATGCGTTTGAACAAAGTAACATCGAGTGCAACCTAGGGAATCTAGTTGCATAACAGCAAGGTTTGACTTTGTTATTTATAAATTGTAATCAATATTGTAAGTATATAATATATCTCAAATGAATATAGATGAATATAAATTATACAGGTGTTGAGGCCAGGTGCGACATAGGGATTTAAGATGTAATTTAGTTTCATGCAATTTCCTGCTCAGCTATTCATTTTACAACAAAAACAATAGGGTGTGAGATCGCTTGGAACTAGATAACATAAAAACAGCGTCTACAGTCCGCCATCATGTGTGTATCTCACCTTCCGTGATACCGTTGCTCTACTGTCTTGAAGGAATCGTTTGCCTTGTTCTTCACTAAATTCACCAAGGTTGGACGGAAATCTATCCAAATGGTTATGTTGAAAGTGTAATTTAATGCTTATGCTTAGCACCCATTAATATTAACCGGCATATTTCGTAGTTCTTCATAGTATTCTGCCTTATTATTACGCAAGAAGTTCTTGAGCATAGTAACAAAAGAGCGCCAATCAGAAGTTTCAACATCAGTCATGGTTTTTGGGAAATTCAAGTCGTTAATGAGCCTGCCAATTTGGGGACCATAAAAAATTCCAGCCTTTCATTTTCCTAAGCTTACTTTGGGGAACGATCCAGAAATATATTTAAAGTATTCTCCCTTCGTTATGTAAGGCTTTAACAAAGTGTTTCATGAACCCCAGCTTTATGGGAAATGGAGGCAAGATGATTATCCCTGTTAAGCAGAGACTCGTTTATCATGTTCGCTTGACCTACAGTTAATTCTTCTCTAAGTGGCCGTTTCGTTTTCGTCCAGTGATCTTGCTTTGCCCTACTATCCCACATACAGATAAAACAGGGGTACTTGGTGTAGCAGAGTACTTCTGGATGGTTAAGACAATCGCTTTTAGACTAACTCGTATTTATGCTAACTTCCTTCTTCGACAGTACTCTCTCAGCAACTAAACAAATAAACAGTACCCGCTGATACAGTTCTATCTTCGGCCGTTACAACTCACACCTACTCTCAACCAGTCAGAGCGCTGCACCATTGCAAATGTGCTACACCATTTGGACAGTACATGGTACTGCGCGTGAAAACACATTGTGACATGTCGGAAAAAGCCGGCGAATTCTCTTTATCGTAATATAGAAATTACAATTGTGGGAAACGACGCAACCATTGAACAAATTTTGTTTTAATTAGAACCAATTAGTGGAAATGTAAATTGTTTCTAAATTCCTTGTTTCAAATGTAACATGAAATCATATAGATATCTTTGGCAATCGAGAGAGAACCTTTTTTGTTGGCCTGTGTTATTTATAAACGTCAACCACCAATCTAACTTATTGTTTAAAATCAAGCAAAACATATTCATTACATTTTTCACATTGTGACAGTTACTGAAAAGTAAAATACTTATTATCTGTAAGTTATGACTACATGATCATGATTTCATATAAAAGGTTTAAGAAGACGGTATAACTAGAGTAGGCAAATTCGGGTGCGCACCATCGGCGCAGCTAATGAATGGACTCTCGCATGCGAAACGCTAGTCAGTATCTAGTTTGCTGCCGCCTGGAGCGTATGTATTAGTAGCAGCGAAGTACTCTGTGTTCTGTTTTTAATAATGTCGAAGATTGAGAAAACAGCTATCATTAAAGAGAGTGAATAGGTTCATTAAGGATTATCCAGATTTGACTTACGACGGCGTAAAAATTAAATGTTTAGTGTGCAATATATATCTAACGTGTTGGTCACAAACACATTGTAAACGCCATGCGCAAAGCGCAAACCATAATATTATCAAAACCGGTGTCGCCGCAAAATACGAACAATTCTTATTTGATCTATGTACAGTGATGATTCTCGCGTAATCTGGCGTTTACTTTGTTAAACAACGATTCATCTATTTCATTTTGGAACAAAATGGAGCAAGACCACGTCACGAAATTATTTACCATCTGTGCGTGTACATTTAGAAAATAAAATTAGGGGTGAACTGAAAAATAAAAAAGTGTATTTGTGTGTCGATGAAACAACTGATTGCAAAAAAAGATCTGCAGTTAATGTTATAGTGCGCAGAATGGAACCACATCAATCGTCATCTTCAATTTTATTAGCTTCTAGACGAACAGAAGAATGCACTGCCCAAGTAATTTCAAAAATGGTGTTAAGCACATTGGAAAAATTTGAAATATCCAGAGATCAAGTCTTAATGTTTACGACATATGGTGCCGCAACCATGCTTTCTGTAGGCCGGTGTCTTAAAGAACTTTTTGCATATTATGGCAGAGGCAATTCGTAGATGTTATCCACAGGTCGATGCGCTAATTGCGAGTACAAAAGCAGTGTTTCTTAAATCCTCAAAACGTATTCGCGAATTTCACAGACTGTGTTCTCATGCTCTTGAACCACCACAACCGGCCTTTACACGTTGGGGAACATGGTTGCAAGCGGCATTTTATTATCATAAATATGTTGAGAGCATAAAGAAGATGGTTCTTTTATTCAATCCGAAAGCATGTGCAGATATCAGAACAAGTCAGAAAAAATTTTAAGATAGGTTAAAAATGGCAAACTATTCACAGCAATTACATCGGAGTAGTACATGCAATAGAAAAATTACAAAATTGTTCACTGCCGTTAGAGGAATCCCTGCAAATTGTGAAAGCTTTGTTCGGTAAAAGACGCAAAAAGGTAAAAAGGCAAAAAAAAATTTTTTTAATTATGCAAATATAACATCACTAGATGTTGAGCGGTCGTTTTCTTTATACAAGAACATATTTTCCTTACGGCGGACGCGTTTTGTAGAAATAACTTTGGAAGCGCATCTTATGTTAAAAATATTTAATCTCGCCTCTCCAGTTTTCCAGGTCACGGAAGACGCTTAAGACAGAAGGTTTTTTTTTAATCATCGAACTACATACACTCTCAATTTAGTTTTTATACATATGACTAGATATGGCCATTTCCCGTGTTCAATCAGTAACAGAAATAATTTATCGAGATCGGTTCATAATCTACAACAACCATCTTAAAAAACTTTTTGTATTTAGCACCGAAACGGCACCGTTCGCGATAATATATCTTTGCATACTGACACCTTCCGCATGCAAGGGTCCATTCGTTAGCTACGCCGATGATGCGCACCCGAATTTGCCCACTCTAGTCATAATAGGGCGCATGAATACAAAATATTATTTAACCGGTATAACTTGATATACTTACGTAAATCTCACTTTATAGCCAAACACCAACTTTCTTTTAAACCTTCCAAGAAGTTTTGGAATATTACAAGAACGTCTACAATTATTTATACACACAATGCTTCCCTATTAATTTTAATATTCTCCAAAATTAATGGACTTGCTGGTAATTACATTGCTATCTTTTCGTTTTTCTAGGTAATTTCGTTCCCCCGGAAAGGCGTGATTGATTGTCTAATTGCGTGAGTTGTTTCCTTGTGCAACATTCGACTCACGTGTGAGAAAAATAGAGACTGCTGCGTAAGTACCTTGTTTGTTTGTCGTACCCTGTGATTTATATAATTGATACGGTTCATAACGAATGAGAAACTAATCTGGCAGTTAAAACCACGCGCTACATGACGCTAATTATGGTGATCGCTTTAAAAATGTCGTAGTTAGGCATCTGCATTATGTTAATAAAATTTAGGTCGATGATATGCAGAAAATTGTAATGTGAAATTTTTTAAAAGGTAATAAAATGATCTTTAATGAACGCAGAAGTTGCAGCTTGTTCTTAGCGGTTGCATCCTATCTTGTGAGAAATGGAATATCGATAAACAGAAATAAAGAGACGAGGTAACATATTACTGTATATTACTGACTGACACAAGACGAGAAAATCCGTAATTGAAAAAGAGCAGTTTCGATGGAATGCAGTTTTAAATTTGTTTAAGAGATCAAAAATATTGAACAATTTTATGAACACACCAAATATTAAATATTTAAAAATCTTCGAAGATATATAAGCAAACCCATTGGACGATAATTATTTAAGTCGTTACAGTCTCCTTTGTAAGTAAAGATTGAACTATTGCCATTTTTAACTTCTCAGGGAAAAACCCTGATTTGGAAGGAACAATTTATTAATCACGCAAGGGTTTTAAAACCGCTGAAATATATGAGCGTGTTAAATATAATGGAATTTCAATACTGTTTACCAGTTCGTCATTCGATAAACAGAAGTAACATAAGTTGGGTGAGTGAGAATAGGTTTTAAGACTTAGCTCGTCATAAGTGCAGGAGCCTTGACCGTATGCAGGATCATTCACGAGGTCCTATTTAGACGTATCTATGAAAGTAACTAAAATATCATTTTAGTTTTGGTAGATGAAATTGCGAATACAAATATATTTTCAAAAAATATTTTCCATTTCATGACCGCTTTTATATACTGTGTGTCTGTAAAAGTTGGCAACAAATTGGAAACTTTTTTATTATACGTTTCTCAAAAAATTTTATTCTTGATAAAAGTTGCTGCATGAACCCAAACATACGGTAAACATAGCAGATCCACTCTGAGGTTAACAATAACAGTGCTAACAGCGCTTCTTTGGAAACCCCTCAAGAGTAAACTACCCTTATTCTGAAAGATACGCAGAAATTTTATTAGGAAAATTTGTTTGTGATGTAGAGATATAGTCAAATACAAAATTTCGGTCAAGCACGCTCAATTATGATATTTCGTCATTTTTCGTTTTTTTTTTTTTTAACTAGATGCAAATTGTTGATTAAATTGCTATATGATAACACTTGTACT